>NW_024121106.1:717539-761635 GCF_016745375.1 Pimephales promelas | reverse complement strand
ACATTGGCACAATTTGCATCCAGAAAATCTCTTGTTTTCACGAGGAAAACACTGCCATTTAAATATTCACACTGACTCGTCATATGGGTAAACACATGTCACACAGTTTTACAATTAGCAATCAGAGCTTTAGCATACAAGACTGAAACAGAAGAGAGGATGCAGCATATTTATTTATTTATTTGTTTTTTTTACTGTAACTGTATACAGTACATTCTTCTGTTGTGTTGACCACTGTGTGTAGACCACTGTATGTGCAAATTTGTGTTGCTGGGATGTGCGAAATGTGCGATCTATCTCCCTTTGTTTTTGTGGGAAAAAATAAAATATATTTGTTACCGTGTATTTGTGTGTTCTGGGTATAAAAACAATATTCTCAATTATTTTACAACACACTCATGTATGTAATGTCTGTAGTAAGTGTAACACTGAACAAAAAAAAGGCTTAAGTCATTATGATGAATGGAGAAGAAGTTTTTTCCATTGATCGTAGTGTTTTACATTGAGCACTTCAGTGTTCAACTGGTTCTTATAAATGTCTATTCATATAATGGTTTGTGTGTGTCATTTGAAAACAAAATAACATTTTGAGAATATATAACATTGTTTTGAATGTAAAGTTTCATTTTGCACTAGAATTGAGGGGTTTTGCCCATTGTGTGTGTGTGTGTGTGTGTGTGTGTGTGTGTTTAGATTTGTGTGTAGAGTTCTGAGAGTATGAGGCACGCTTGCAGGAAATGTGTGTAAACAATCGAGAAAAACTGTAATTACAAATGTACATCATAATGTACAACGGTACAGTGAAGCATGGCTCTGCATTGCAACTCTTTCACTTGCACACACAACCAACACCACACTTTATGTAAAAAAGATTGGAGAGCATTATTTATTATCTTTAACTTCAGTAAAGCATATGTAAAACACTACAAGGGGAATGTGTTGCTCTCAGGAGGAGGCTGTATTTGCACAATGACATCCTGGCTCTGGCTAAATCTACATCTGTCCACTGCAGAGGCTAATACACAATCTGGAGGAGGAACTATATAAATGTATAAAAGTATAATATAACCTTTTACAGTTTTTTTTCGATTGCTTAAGCACAATTTTGAAAACAGGGCCCTCTTTTTGAGTGACGAATCTATGGATGCTGCTTCAATTTGATCACATGCTTCCTTCATAGCTTGAATGAGGGGCATCTGGACATAGGGCCAGAGATCATAAACCTTCCACCGCCATGTTGAGAAGAACTCAACATAGTGCCTTACTGTAAGAAGAAGGGAGTATGGTGGAAAATACTGAACTGTAAATTGTGCGTATTGATGAAATGTGGGACTCATGCGGGACTCATGCAGGACTTCCTCCGCATCCATTTGCACAACTCTCTGAAATGCAGCAAAAGATCACATTGTGTAGATCAATATACTGTAGGTCTGTAGGCTATATAGTAAAATTACATGTACAGTACGTAAAAAAAGGTTATGTGTGCAGTACACAATACAGTCAGTGAATAAAACGTACACATATTCACGCCGCAGGACCTTGACCCTGTCTGAATTTGGTTGTTTTCTTCTTTGTGCATGTCCTATCACTCCTCCAGGTCTTCCTCTGACACCGTCCATTTTAAAGACAGGTGAACTTACCTGTTGCCTTTTTATAGTACTTAAACCTGATTGGTGTGTCTACAGTTACAGTTTTTGCCCATTGCTTGAACACATTTTGCAAAATTTCGCTCATTGTGCCAAAACTCTACACACAAGTAAACATGACACAACACTGGAAAATATACCATTGACATCTGTGTCAAATTGAAACTCTACAATCAAAACCTAACATTCCTTTGTCAAAATGTAACTCTGATGACAAAATGACACATACTTGCACCATATGCTAACACTTTCAGATCAGAGGGAACACACAAGTCTACTTTATATAAAACACTGCAGTCTTTGATTTTGACTGTTTATTTAGAAGGCATATTTTCAGGAGGAACATTTTCAAACAACCAAAAAAGCAAACAGGCCTTCTCAATATTGTACATTGCAGCACTGTACATTGCAGTAAGATAAATTCAGATAAAGCAAAAAAATATATATAATACAGTAATACTGTAATAGAAAAAAACACTATACAGTATATATTACAGTATACATACATTATGGAGAGCATCTAGAAATGTGAGTATATGTTGGTTGTTGCATGCAGTATAGAGCATATTGCTGCACTATAGTACTGCACATACAGAACCCTCACCCCATCACAGGTACCTGTGAAGCTCTCCAAATAGATCCATGTGGTCCTGATATGGTGCATATTCAGCTGGTACTGGATTTCACCATTACTGTATTGTACATGTAAACGACAGTTACACTTACCCGTATATATTCAGCTCGAAGCCCTTTGACCCTGTCACTGTTCCTTTTATGTAAGCACCAGTGTGTGTGCACACCTGGTGGCTGTGTTTAACCAATTGGTTCATGTGTGTAATTGTTTGAAAGCCTTTGCTTTAAAATTGCAAGGAAATTACATCATGATACATTTCTGTGTCAAATGCATACAAGTGTGTTTAGTGTTTTGCAAATCACTGTGTGTAATGTTTTGCAAAAAGTGTGAAGCTGACAATGTGCTTACAGTTGTGCAAATCTAGGCCGGTGTTTTGCTCCTTGAGTGTAAGGTTTCGCTTATTGTGGGAAAGTTCTAATTTTAGTGTGTAAGCAATCGAAAAAAACTGTAACATTTACAGTAGGTTTTAGTCTTCACTCACCCACTATGCTTGTAAAACATGTTAGGCCATATATGCTAGTGAAAGAGTTGCAATGCAGAGCCCAGCTCATAGCATAGGCTACATAGCTGTAGGCCCTATTCACAAATGTCACATGGGCAAACACATTTGACACAGTTTTACAATTAGCAATCAGAGCTTTAGCATAAAATACCAAAACCAAAGAGAGGATGCAGCATAGATATTTTTTATTTCTTTTTTTACTGTAACAGCATAAAAAATTCTGTTGTTTTGCATGTAGACCACTGTATGTACAACTTTGTGTTGGTTGGGTTGTACAAAATGTGGGATCTATCTCCCATTGATTTTGTGGGAAAAATAAAATATATTTGTTCATTTAGCTTTGAAGAATGCCGCGTCTGACGTTGGTTCAACGTTAATTCGATGAGCAAAATCAACGTTGTTTCAATGTCATGAGAGACGTCGTTTCCACGTTGATTCAATGTCAGTTTGCTGTCTGGGATGTGAAAACGAAAAAACGAGAAAACAACTTCTTTTTTCGTTTTTCTGAAAAACGAAAAAACGAAATTATGACTTGATATTTGGTTTTCCGTTCTTGCACAGAAATCAGAAAAACCACTTGATATTCCAATTTTTCCCTGTGGGTGGGGCTACATCTTTTCATTTTGATAGTTTGTTTTCCAGTTTGAAACGAAATAAGCAGAAACGAGAAAACGGCTCGTTTATTCGTTTTTTCGTTTTTTAAAAAAAGAAAAAGAAAAACGAGATTTCGGCTTGATTTTAAAATTCAAAATTCATTTTCCACACGTGGGCGGTCCTGAAACGCCCCCTTCCGCCGATTGGTCAAGCAAATCTGAGCATGTGACGTCATCAGCCGTCGCTCCGGTCTGTTCAACAAAATAATTAGTCCTAAAAAATAAAATAAAAAATAAGCTATGGTTACCAATTCTTAAACTGTACAGGGCAGGTCATATTGGGCTTTCTTCTGTGCAACTTAACGCGTTTCACAGAAATCTTTACTTCAGACATGAATGTCTGCCAACAGCCCGTTCTGTTTGGTGAAGCGCTTGACAGCGGCGAAGCAGTCAGAACTTTTTTTAGACAGTAAACTCCGTTTAGACACGGGATTGTGATAGCAAATATTGTAATGCCAATCGCCTGAGGGTGGGCACCGACGATGGTGAAATACATTTCTACTGAAACTACTGTAATCATAGCCGCGACCCGCGATGATTGACAGGACGATAGAGGAGACAATGAAAAGCGCAATATAACTCAGTTAACAAAAACACAATTTAAAAAAGTGTTTAACATAAGTTACTTTGTCTTATTGTTTTTAATCAAATAATTGGGAACCACAAACGGAGCTTTCGTTTAGAGCGATTTCCAAATATATTTTATTTGTTATAATATTGGGTATTCGGTTGTTAAGTCTGACGTCACGCGTGACGTTTAGCCTCTTCCGGGTCCAAGCGCTCCGCTCGTCCATATCTAATTAACGTTACAACCCATAACGTTAGACTAAGCCCTTTTCTTAACCACTTAACTGTCACCGTCCCACAGGTGGGACGTTTGCCACTATATTTTTAAAACAATAATATATTAGTAAATACCTTAAATAATATTGACAAACTATATATCATTTTGAAAGCTTACAATCTCTAGTTTCCATATTTTGGTGACTGATTTTCAAAATATATTACAGAGGAGCCATAATTTATCAATATAAAACAAGAATATTTCATACTCATAAGGCGTGTTCAGACCTTTATTTAAAATAGCAGTAAACATGAAAATCATGAAAAAATGGTAGATACCTCAGTTTGTTTCATGCCAAAAGTTCAAAAGATAGAATCCATTCAATTATTTGGAAAAAAAAGGTCTGAAAGTTTGAAATATCAAGAAAAAATAATAAATTCAACCATTTGTGACGTGTCAGCTAGCTATGACTTACATGCGGTTCTTTGTATGTGTTTCTTAGAGGTTCAATTCATATCAAAATCTGCCAAACTTCCCATGCTACTTCTTAATAGGATCTACTTCAGAAATTGTATGAAAATTGTGGAAATAATGGTTCATATCACTCAAAACACGAATGGAAATGCAGGCGCCCTTATATGGGCAGTAATGGATTCTGATTGTGCCCTAGTGAAAAAGTTTGGTACTGCGCTCAAACAAAATCTTACTGAAAGCTCATTTTTTGAGATATCAACCTAAATTTGAACACAACTTGTTCAGATTTTTGGCTTTGATCTTTCTGCCATTTTAGAGTAGCCCAGGTTTTGAAAATATATATTTTATGTAAAATATGAATAATGAATATTTTTACATTGTACTTTCCATAACTCAAACTTCTATAACTTCTTTTCTGTTTCACTTCTTAATTTATTTCACTTCTACAAAAATCTGCCAAATGTCTTCTTTAAAACAAGACCAATCATATGTCTATATTCCAAAGCATTCTTGAATTACAACCATTTAAGTTCGAAATGTGCATTTTCATGTCTATTCAAAAAAGGGGGGGTGACAGTTAACAGGTTAAAGGACTGGCTTCGCTTCAGCGCCAGTGGGTGTTAGGGATAAAGGAAAGAACTTACCTTATCAACTGCAGCCATTTTCTCTTTTCTTTCTCGTCACAGGGAAAGCGGTAGAATGACAGTTGAATGTCACTTGTTTTTTTTTTAACTCCGATCTATTTAAACAACATGGGACACAGCACTGCGGCATGTTAAAACTCGGGCAAAAGCGGTAAGCAGATAGAGAGGACCCAGCATTTGGACCCGGAAACAGTATTATCAGAGCGTGATTACGTCACGACTTAACAACCGAATATGTCACCAGATCAAGGCTAATTAGTTTGATTATAGAATATGCAACTTTTTTATATTATTGTACTATTTTATTGTTGTTTTGTAATTAACAATACAAATACAAAAATCATAACTTATAAAGATCAAAATCTACAGAAGATCTGAGACTGCGTGTTGTGAGACTAATCAATGCGGAAATTTCCCTGCCGACACAATTCTGAATGTTGGCTATGTTACAGATTTAATGTTGAGCAAATAATGTTAAAGGCTTCTTAAATACCATCGGTTGACGAGTCAAGAAGGATGTGTTAATTTGCAGTGATTTCAATCTGTCCTTAGTTGGTGACCCAGTGTAATTATAATACAACATAAATAAAAACAAACACACGTCATATGTATGCGGCGAAACACATCTGCTTTTCCTTTAGATCACTTTACTGTGTGATGAAAATAAACTTTTCTTAAAGCGTGTTGTAGCTACATGACCACATTGCACGCTTCGTTGTACCGTAATAGACAAATTGTCCTGCAAAATGAAGAGGTTTTTGAAGGAAAAAAAAATTGAGAGCAAATGTCAAATTGTTTTATTTATTTTATTTAAACCAACAAGATGAGGCGTTTAGGCATCTGATGAAATGTATGAACAAACACCCAGCTTTGCAATATAGGTAGGTGGCGTTTAGATGTACAGTCAGGACAGTCAGGACACACAGTCTAATACGAAAAAAAAAAAACCATAAAAAAAAACAAAACAAAACTCGGTAGTTGTGGTGGCAAGTCATACAATATATTTGTATTTGAATACCATATGAATAAAAATATATAAATAATAATAATAATGAATATGTTGGCAGACATTCATGTCTGAAGTAAAGATTTCTGTGAAACGTGTTAAGTTGCACAGAAGAAAGCCCAATATGACCTGCCCTGTACAGTTTAAGAATCAGTAACCAAATAGACTAGAGGACTATTTTTTATTTTATTTTTTAGGACTATTATTTTTTTTTTTTTTTTTTTTTTTTAAATGCTTTATTTAAACATTCAGTTTACAGAGTAAAACAACATAACAATAACATCAACAACATAATAGCACAAAAAAGAAATTAGACAACGATAAACAGGAAAAAAAATAAAAATAAAATAAAAATAAAAAAATAAAATAAAAAGAGGGCAATACATAGATGAATATAAATCTAAACATTTAATAAAGTAAAAAGTTTGTAGGACTTACAAATTTTACATGTTTTGAGTGCTTTTGGGTTAAGAGAGGAAGAAATTGTAGTGAAGTAATGTTTTATCTCATGCAAGAACACCAGAAAAATTGGTTTACAATTTGAAAACTTACACTTGTGAATATAAAATCTACACAAGAAAATAAGTAGATTTATAATAAAGCAGGCATTTGAATCAGCTTCAAAAAAACCAAAAATAACAGTTTTGGGATTCATGGAGAAATTCTTCAAGATATTGCTTGAGATAAAACCACTAACATCTTTCCAAAGTTGCCGAGTAAAATTGCATGACCAAAATAAGTGAAGAAGAGTTTCAGTGTCATTCTGACAGAAAGAGCAATTTGTGTCAAAATGAGATCTAAATTTTTTCTTAAGGAAATTTTAACTGGGTAAATATTATGAGTTAATTTAAAGGATATTTCTTTGATTTTATTTGTGAGGAGAAACCTATGTTGCATGGACCATATTTTTTGCCAATTTAAGTTATCAAAAAGTCCATTCCAATATGACATTGCAGGAGGGACAGAAATAGTGTTCTCAAGGAATAGAACTCTTACTTTATAATTTCTTCCTTTTTTTTCAGTGAAACATATCTCACCAATAGGAGTATTGACAGGTTCAGGCAAAGATAATGAACTCAAAGAGACAATGTTATTTTTGAAAAGCATGAGTATCCCAGATGGAATAGCATCCATAACTGTGGCAAACTCTTTGGGAGTTACAGGTATATTATATTCTGAAAGAAACTCTGCATACCTAAAAAGCAGACCTTCATTATTAAAGAGTTGTCTAACATGAAATATTCCATTACAGAACCAGTGATTATAGAACAAAGACTTATTCTTAAATAAAATATTCCTATTGTTCCATATGTAACACCGATGAGGAGAAAAATTATGTTTGTAAATGAGAGTCCATGCTAAAAGAACTTGTTGGTGAAAGTTAGATAGCTTGACAGGGAGTTTATACACATCATAATTACACATTAAAGCAAACTTTGCACCCCCAAGTTGCGAGAAGGCAAGCTGAGGGAAAATATTCCAAATAGAGTTAGGGTTTTTAAGGAATCGATTAAGCCAATTTATTTTAATTGTGTTATTTAGTAAACTAAAATCAATTAAATTCAGGCCACCCTTTTTTTGAGAATTAAGTATCACTGATTTTTTTAAATAATGGGATTTGTTTTTTCATAAAAATTTAACTAAAACTCCATCAATAATTTTACAGGTGTGCTTATCAATGTACAGTGACTGAGCGGCATAAGTCAGGCGAGACAAACCCTCTGCTTTAACAAGCAAACCTCTGCCTTTCAAAGAAAGGTCTCTCTGCAGCCAGCAGTTTAGGCGTTTCGTTGTTTTTGAAACAATTGGGTCTAAATTAGCAGAGCACCTAGAGTTATCTTTGGTTATTTTTATACCTAAATATGTAACACAGTGTTTAACTGCAATACCATCAATTGAAGAGAACATACTGTTTTTTATCGGAAGTAATTCACATTTATTAAGATTTAGATGTAGGCCCGAGGCTTTAGAAAAGAGATGAAGAGTGCGTAAAGCTGCTGGTATTTGCAGAGAGTCCTCCAAGAATAAGGCAGTATCATCTGCTAACTGATTAATAATTATCTCTGTATTGCCAATTCTGATGCCTTTTAGCTGGCTTGTTTTAATGTGCGAACTAAGAAATTGTGTTGCAATTAAAAAAAGATAGGGAGATACTGGACATCCCTGTCTCACTCCACGATTTAAGGAAAATCTAGGAGAGGTACCGTTACTCAACTTAATGGAACTACTACTATTCACATGCAGCATTTTAACCATATTACAGAAGGAGTCCCCGAAGCCAATTTTATTTAGAGCTTGAAACAAAAACTGATGTTCTAATGTATCAAATGCTTTATAATAATCTAAAAATAATATAAAACTTTCTTTTGGGAGCAAATATGAATAGTCCAATAGATCTAATATTAAGCGTATGTTGTTTGATATATGTCTATTTGGTAAAAATCCTGACTGAGTTTCATCAATAATGGAATTTAGGACACATTTGAGTCTTTTGGCCATAACTAAAGCTATTATTTTATAATCATTATTTAGTAAAGAGATTGGGCGCCAATTATCAATGAAAAGGGGATCTTTATTTGGCTTTGGAATTAGGGTGATTATTCCTTGACATAGGGTGGGAGGAAGACATTTTTTCTCTATGCTTTCTCTAAAAACCTCTAATAAAAAGGATGCTATTTTTTTACTAAAAAGTTTATAAAACTCTGAAGTGAGTCCATCAGTGCCAGGAGATTTTCCATTTTTTAATGATTTAATTGCTTCTACAATCTCATTCATGGTAATAGGAGCGTCGCAAAAATCTTTATCAACCATATTCAATTGCTGTACATTCTGAAGAGAGTCAAAAAAATCAGTTGCATCTCGGTGGCAAAATTTAGATGTATACAAGTCTGTGTAAAATTTAGAACAAAATTGTCCAATTACTTTTTGATCTTCATTTAATTTTCCATCAATCATGAGTTTCCCTAAATTACCTGTTTTAGCTTGTTGTCTTTCTAAACGGAAAAAATAAGCAGAGCTTTGTTCGCCTTCCTCAAGCCACTTTCTGCGTGATCGGATGTAAGGACTATTTTGTTGAACAGACCGGAGCGACGGCTGATGACGTTACATGCTCAGATTTGCTTGACCAATCGGCGGAAGGGGGCGTTTCAGGACCGCCCACGTGTAGAAAACGAATTTAAGTCATTTATTCGTTTTTTTGTCTTTGAACTAAAAAACGAATAAACGAGCCATTTTCTCGTTTCTGCTTATTTCGTTTCAAACTGGAAAACAAACTATCAAAACGTACAGTGTAGCCCCACCCACAGGGAAAAATTGGAATATCAAGGTGTTTTTCTGATTTCTGTGCAAGAACGGGAAAACCAAACATCAAGACATAATTTCGTTTTTTTGTTTCTCAGAAAAAATGAAAAAGGAGTTGTTTTCTCATTTTTTCGTTTTCATATATGAAAGCAAAAACTTGATAGTTTGTTTTTTCGTTTCAAACAAAAAACAAAATAACGAGAAACCACCCTTTTTTCGTTTGTTGTTTCAAACCAAAAACAAAGAAACCGTAAAAAAAAGAGCCGTTTTCTCGTTTTTGGTTCTGAATCCAAAAACGAAAAACGAAAAAAACAAAATCAAATAACGGTCCGATTTTGTTTTTTTGAAATTTTTTTCCATTTTCCGTTTGAAGATCTACATTAAAACACGGACAGGTTCAAGTGGTCCTCGATGCAGAGCCAAATGGGAGGAGCTGGAGCTCTAGCTCCCCCTTTTCTGGAGCTCCAGCTCCACCTCGCTAAATTTAGTGGGCGGGGCTTCGCTGCAGCTTCCAACAAGTGGTCCTCGATGCAGAGCCAAATGGGAGGAGCTGGAGCTCTAGCTCCTCCCCTCGCTGGAGCTCCAGTTCCTCCCCTCGCTGGAGCTCCAGCTTCACCGCGCACGCGCAGGTTAACTTCCGAGCACTCGGCATGATTTCAAAAGCATCACATTTCAGCGCCAGCTTGATTTTTATTGAACACAAATTAAAAAAAAAATACTCTGTTAGTTAGCAAGAGTTGGCTCTGCATCGAGCACCATCTCATTTTATGTGGCGTGAGAGTCACACACCACCCGAAATCCGATCGTTCAGACTGAGACATATGTCCCGGTATTTGAATAGGATTTTAAACCACATATGGATGTAGCTTGCCTTGAAACGGATTTCATGTGCTTTTCTGGGCTGACAATCTGAACGTATGTCGGGATAAGAAATAGAAGGAAGAATTGCAGTATGGGCTAGCTCTCTTAATTTTTTTTATTTTTGTAGTTCTTTAAAGCACTTAGTCAGTGGCAGTTATAAAATGTGCTGTATAAATAAAATCAACTTGAACTTGAATCTTATCTACCAGTGGGAGTACTATGTAAAAAAAAATTGGTTGAGTTCTGTGAAGAGAAATGTTATGTGTTATATGAAGTGTGTACTTCAATGTAGGTTCTTATTATAGGCTACCATTAAAATGTGAAGCGGATGCATAATCTCAGCACATTTGCACTTGTTTTTCCTCTAGACTAGTGTGGGAAGTCACACAGCTGGTTTTAGAGTACTGGACTGCTTGTTTCCATTTCATTAAAATAGCTTAACCCGTTTAATCCCACCGGTCACAATTGTGACCGCAGCTTTTTTCTTATTTCTGGAAGCTCTAAAAATGTTGTTATTGACTTTGGGCAAGAAATTCAACTTTTAAATGACAAAATAGACTGTCTTGATTAAAATCAATTAATGTCATGTGACTAGTGTGAAAGGTCACATGACCAGATCAGGTCACTTCCTGCTTGCACATCTAGAAGAAGATTTCTTCCTCAGACTACTAAAATAAGTAGTATATAAAACATCTTAATTTACAGATAGAACTATCAAATTTTGTACATATGTTCTTTAAAGGGTCTACTACTGATATATTTTGAGAATTATACTCCTGCATTTATATTTTGCTCGTAAAACTAAATTTGTTTACGGTCACAATTGTGACCGGTAGTATAACAGTATAGCAGTGCTTCAATTGAAAACACAGGTACAGTATAGGCAGATATTGGCGGGTATTGGCAATCCTACACTGAATATGCCACATCTGTGATGAGGATGGATGATCACGGCGAAGGAGAAGTGCTCACTAACACAGATTTAGACAGCTTTGTGAACAATATTTGATAGAAATAGGCCTTTTGTGTACATAGAAATGGTCTAGATCTTTGAGTTCAGCTCATGAAAAATGGGGGCAAAAACAAAAGTGTTGCAGTTATCAGTATCCCAGAAACGTTCAATGTGTTGGACCTTCTGGACGTGCATGACCCCCTTCCCCCCACCCCTACCCCCACCCCAAATTGAAAGTGACTGTAATAGTGATGGCTCAGATAGGGAGTCCCAGGGTGGAACGGCCCATTTGCCAGGTAGACTATTGAATGGCGATGCAGATGTGATCTGGAGGATTGTGCAGATGTTCATGAGAACCAAATGGTGTGCCTCACACATGACCACAAACAACCCTTTCTACAACATTCGGCCCATCTTCAGTGCACTGAAAGAGTGCACACACATCTACCTGAAACTGGCCTAGGACAGGGCCCAAGTGTAGACATGGTCTAGCCCATAGGGGTCTAGCCGAACAAGCAGAAGTTCCTCCAGGGTGTAACTTTGTTCATGACAACCTTTTCACCTCACTAAGCCTTCTTCACGAAATGACAAAACGAGATATTGGATGTCTTGTAATGAATTGTGTCAATAGGTCAAATTCAAGAATTTGAATGAATTCTGACTATGTAGTTTCCCACCGGTCACTATTGTGACCGAGTATAAAAACTAATATTTCACTAACTTAACCAACATAAAATCAAAAAAGGCATATTGTTTGAGTGTTAGGGAGGTCTAAGGAATAAAATGCATGTACTCAAGTTGCAAGAAAAAATTTGGGATTAAACGGGTTAATGCATAGCCTATAACATGAAGGTTGAGTCTATCCAATACAGTCAATTGTACACTTTAATTTACAATATATATATAAAAAATACAACTGGCCTATTGGAGTAGCTTATGCTTTTACATTAACGTACAAAAAGGGCAGATTAGGTAACCTGGTCTTATTTTTTATTTAATGAATTAATCAGATGATTTATTTACACAATCTTTTTTTAGATTAATTTACAACAAATAACTCGCGTTACTGCGGTGGACAAAATAAACGTGCACACATTGCCTTTGTCTAGTAATTTACATAATCATATAGCAGACGCTTTTGTCCAAAGCGGCTTTAAAAGTGAGGAAAACAACGAAACTGTTCATCGTAATTAAGAGAAAAGAATACATAGATACAAAGTTTTCAACAGTTTTTAGAAACACGCACAGATAGTGTGAGCAATGTTCTAAGTGTTTACGCGTTTGTCACAGAAACGATAAATCATTGTATAATTTATCATAATCATGACAAATCTTGGAGTAAAATATAATATTATGTTTGCCAGCACCTTGCGCATCAAAACAAACTTGTCCTTTCATCACGGGTGAAACTCGCACTAACAAACAGGCTTGATAGCGCGTTATGTTCTGTCCACTAGTTCCAGCGAGGGTGAGCTAGTTAGCTCTAGCTCTTCCCATTGGAAGCTGCAGCGAAGCCCCGCCCACTAAATTTAGCGAGGTGGAGCTGGAGCTCCAGAAAAGGGGGAGCTTGAGCTCTAGCTCCTCCCATTTGGCTCTGCATCGACAGGTTGGTCACGTGACCCGGAAGTAATAGTAAATATAGCCTATCAAAATAAAAGCCAAGCTTTTAGAACGGTTATTATATACCAGAGTCACGTTAGAAGAAGAAAAATCAATGAATAAATAGAAACCTGGACCGGAATAAATATGTTAGCAACCGTAGTTTATTACAGCTATTTAATATCATGCCTATCCACATCACCAGTCACGTTTAATGAGCGCATTGTTTGGCTCAATACAGTTGGTAGGTTAACCCATGAACTTACTCTGTGTGCAGAGTTGTTACTGTTAGCGCTATAGGCTCTTATATAATTATATTTAATGTGGTTTCCCACCGTAATGGACCACTGTTTCCCCTTTCTACCAGCAGGTGGCAGTATTTAAATGACTGGCTGTATGGTGTCTTTGGTAACTGTTTTAAATCAAGACTACTGATACAGATATATTTATTGTTGTTCATTTTATCTGGTTTTTGATTTTATTTGCCTAGTTATCATCATCATCATTCATCCAGCCCAGAGTTAAACCTGCTTCTGTTTTAGCCTGATTCTAACTATGATGATTCTAACACTTCTATCAGCTTTTTAGCAGCTCAGACAACAAACTCTCATCCGAGCGTGAAATGTCCTATGTAGGCCATCTGGCCAAACGAATGATTTACCAGTGTGCTGTGTGTGAATCTTTCTTCTCTATACACATTCCAGTGTGTATAAAATACAAAACTCTGATAGTGTCATGCAAGTGAAGAGAATCCATACAAGTCTTAAAACTTTATATAGCACATTCATGCTTTCAAAGGCATTGGATGTACAATCAATGGCTGCAGAATATTTGTTAAGCCCTAAGGTAAGAAGATTTTACAAGGTCCTCAAAAGATATAACAAAAACATAATTACATTACTGTTACGTTCCACGTGTGTGTGTGGCGTTTTGTTATTCTGTGTATATTGATGTGTTTATCACCTGTTAGTGGTTATGCTGCTCATTACTCTCTCTCTGTCTCTATCGCCTGATCTCTGCCTATAGGTTGCTGGGATTGGCCGAGTCGGACGCCATTCATCCGTAAGGCGGGGCTTGGTGACTAATTGGAGATCGTCCCAGCTGGTTAAAAGGATGTTGCGTTCATTGTCCCAGTGTCTCTCCTTTGTTGTAACTTATGGTAGAAAACTCTGTTCTCTCTTTGTAAAGTGATTTGAGGTCACTAGCGGAATGAGAGTTGCATTATGTGCTTTATGCGACATGTTTATCTATTTTTGAATGGGTGATATTCATTCGTGTTATTAGCTTTTGTTTGCTTTTCGGGGAAAAGAACATAGGCAAGTATATCGCGATATACATTGTACCCGTAGCAGATAATTGTTAGAAACACCAGGTAAGAAGTGAGCGCCACCCGTTGTATTTTTGTTTTATTAGATAGTGAGTTAGGGTGCCGGATGCACCGAAGATTTCGGTTTATTTTCTACATTTTTCTTTGGTTAGCTTAGGTTAGATGTAAGGAGTGTTTTGTTATCTTGTGTTCTTTCTTTTGGCGCCACTTTTGTTCTTTTCCTTTTTATTGTTTGTTGGTTTTATTCACCCTATCATTTATTGTATGTGACACTTATTATTATTATGATTATTATTGACTGGACTCAATGGCTTCGGCTTACAGAAATAAATTCCAGTTATTTTTTCTCTTTAAAATGAGTCTGACATGTGTTTGTCCACCACACTCCACTTTCAGCAGTATGGTCAATATATAAATGTTGCGGTACCAACCCTAGACCCACAACGGTTCGTAACATTAAATGGGGGCTCGTCCGGGATAATTTAATTATTTTCCCGAGATATTGACTGCTGCTGGTGTGGTTGGTGGAGGATCCATGTGCAGGTTTCGTTTCTTTTGTTTGTTTTGAAGAGTTTGTACTGTATGAGGGAGACAGTAAGGTGTGAGTTCTAATACCTAAGCTACATAGGTTAGTATGGCTGATTTTGATTTAGAGACCTTTGTGAGTGCACCTACAGTGGGGCAGTTAGATAAATGTAGAAAAGATGATTTGCTGTGTATCGCTGCTCATTTTCAGATTGCTGTTTCGAAGCAGCGGCTTAAAAAAGAGATTAGGTCTACTGTATCTCAAAGGTTGGTGGAACTGGGTGTTTTAGTGTTGCCTACAGGTGTAGGGGAAGGTGTTCCTGGTGCTAACAGGCATTCGGAGGGGGAGGAGCAGAGCGATACGGCTGAGCTGGAGGGTTCTGAAGGGAAATCCGTTCTGCCGCCCTACGATCCTTTTTCGCCAAACTCCGATGAGTTTACAGGCGGTGATGCACGACTGAAGGTTCGTATAGCGCGACTTCAGATGGAGACACGCGAACGGGCAGAAGTCCGTCGAGCGGATTTGGAGTTTCGACTTGAAGTCCGCAGACTTGAAATTGATGCAGAGACGCAGATTAAGCTGCGTGAACTTGAGTTGAATGCAGACAAAGGGACACCTGTTCCAGTGGTACCACCATTACCGCCCGCTGATGCTTCTGCGGGGTCTGACTCAGTGGGAACCAACTTTGAGGTCAGTAGACATATTTCTCTTGTGCCGCAGTTTCGGGAAACAGAAGTTGATTCCTATTTTAGTGTATTTGAGCGAATTGCGTCTACACTCCACTGGCCTAAAGAGGTTTGGCCTTTGCTGTTGCAGTGCAAGCTTACTGGTAAGGCTCAAGATGTTTGCGCTACGTTGTCCTTAGAGGATAGCGTGAATTATGAGGTTGTGAAACTTGCGATTTTGCGTGCCTATGAGCTAGTGCCAGAGGCCTATAGGCAACAGTTTAGATGTCACAAGAAAAATTCTAATCAGTCATTTGTTGAATTTGCGAGAGAG
Organism: Pimephales promelas; assembly: GCF_016745375.1. Next base: position 745,728 of record NW_024121106.1, on the reverse strand, counting down.
AAAAGCCTTTTGTTTGATAAGTGGTGCACGTCAAGTAAGGTGAATGATGTTAAAGAGATGCGAGAGTTAATTCTTTTAGAAGACTTTAAGAACTGCGTATCTGAGCGTGTAGTTGTTTATCTGAATGAACAAAAAGTGTCGTCTTTGTTGCAAGCTTCAGTTCTTGCGGATGAATTTGTATTGACGCATAAAAATGTGTTTATTCCTGCACGTTCTGAGAGAGTTAACGTTCCGTCTCATGTGAATCAGGGTAATTCTTTTCGACCGAAAGTTACTGTGAAATCAAAAGAGGATCGAGAATGTTTTTATTGCCACAAAGTTGGTCATGTAATCGCTGATTGTGTTGTGTTGAAACGAAAGCAACCGAATTCTGTACCTAAGAGTGCTGGTTTTGTTAAACTGGTCGATTCTGTTAAGGTCGAAGTTAGTGATAAACCTGATTCTAGTTATGCACCGTTTCTGCTAGAAGGATTGATTTCTGTTACGGGAAAGTCAGATGAGCAGATTAGAGTAAAAATGTTGCGTGACACTGGAGCAATGCAGTCTTTCATCAGTGCAGATGTACTCCCATTTTCTGATCAGACTTCATGTGGGAGTAATGTCTTAATTCAGGGCATAGAGATGGGTCTTGTACAAGTTCCGTTGCATCAAGTTCATTTGGAATCAGAACTGTGCACGGGTTTTGTTAAGGTAGCCGTCCGCGTGCGTTTGCCTGTGAAGGGAGTGCAATTTATTCTTGGCAATGATCTGGCCGGTGGAAAAGTTATGCCTTTGCTTGAAGTTTGTGATAACCCAGGTGTGTCCGATCAGCCTGATGAGTTGGCGAAGTTTTATCCTGAGACTTTTCCCGCTTGTGTGGTTACGCGATCTCAAGCGAAAGAGTTAAATTCAGTTGGTGATTTAGCTACATCTTTTATGGCACCTAGTTTTATCAGTGATGTTTTAGCTGATGAGAGTAAGATCGAGCGACTCTCTGTTCCGAAGCTTTCGGAAATAACAATGCGTGTGACACGGGAGATGGTTATTAATGCCCAAAAGGAGGATGAAAGTCTTCAGATGTGTTTTGCAGCTACTGTTCCCCCAGATAAAGTGCAAGAAAGAAAAACTGCATATTATGTTGAGAACGATTTATTGATGCGTAAGTGGTGCTCCAGTACTACAGATGATGCTGACTGGAGTAGTGTGTATCAGATTGTGGTTCCCTCCTGTTACCGACAACATGTTTTAATGTTAGCTCATGATCATGATTTGTCAGGGCATCTGGGAGTAAAGAAAACTTATCACCGCATTTTAAGGCATTTCTTTTGGCCGAGATTAAAAGCTGACGTCACACAATTTTGTCGCACTTGTCGAACATGTCAGATTACTGGTAAACCGAACCAGGTAATCCCACGGGCTCCTCTTGTACCTATTCCAGTGATGGGAGAACCGTTTGAGCACGTTATCGTTGATTGTGTTGGTCCGTTGCCTAAGTCGAAGACTGGCAGTCAGTTTTTATTGACTATCATGTGTACTGCGACTAGATTTCCAGAAGCAATTCCGTTGCGGAAGATCACTGCACCTGTGATAACTAGAGCACTTGTGAAGTTTTTTTCTACCTTTGGGCTACCAAAAATTGTGCAGACAGATCAAGGCACTAATTTTCTGTCAAGAATTTTTTCCCAGGTGTTGTCTAGTTTGAATATATCTCACAGAGTTGCTAGTGCTTATCACGCTGAGAGCCAGGGGGCGCTCGAGCGTTTCCATCAAACGCTGAAGGCAATGCTTAGGAAGTACTGCATGGATACGGGTAAAGAGTGGGATGAGGGTGTCCCGTTACTTTTGTTTGCGATCAGAGAGGCAGTTCAGGAAAGCCTTGGTTTCAGCCCTGCTGAATTGGTATTTGGACACACTGTCAGAGGACCCTTGAAAATGCTCAAGGAAAATCTGTTGTCTCTTGAGTCTAACCCTAAAGTGAGTGTGACCGATTATGTGAGCAAGTTCCGTGAACGTTTACGCAAGGCATGCTCGGTGGCGAGAGAGTCACTGGAAGTGGCTCAGAAAAAAATGAAGTGTCATCATGATCGTAAATCTGTATCTCGTACCTTTAACAAAGGTGATCAGGTGTTGGTGTTGCTGCCTATGGTAGGTTCTGCTTTATCAGCACAATTTTCTGGACCTTATGAGGTGTTAAGAAAAATTAGTGATACAGATTACGTTATTGGAACTCCTGATAGAAGGAGAAAGACTCGTGTGTGTCATGTGAATATGTTGAAGACTTTTCATAATCGAGAAGTTGGTCAGAATGTGTCATCTACAGAGGAAATTCCCACTCCTGCGTCACCTGCGGCGTTAGTTGCCTGCGCTGCTGTGGAGATGGCTGATCCGGAGGATGATGGGGTAATTCTGCGTCATTCGCATCAACAGTGTGCTCGACTGAAGAATTCAGAGGTATTATCTAATTTTGCATCTCGAGTATTTCATCTACCTGAACAACAAAGATGTGATATTGTGCAGTTGATTGATGATTTTCCTGCTCTATTTAATGATGTTCCTTCCTGTACTACTTAAAGCACGATATTAATGTGGGTGAGGCTGTTCCGATCAAACAGCACGCGTATCGTGTGAATACTGTGAAGAGAGCTCTGATGCGGAAAGAGGTTGAGTATTTGCTGGAGCATGGACTGGCTTATTCCAGTTGTAGTCCCTGGAGTTCTCCTTGCGTACTAGTGCCGAAGAGCGATGGTACGATGCGATTTTGTACGGACTATCGAAAAGTAAATGCGGTTACGGTACCGGACTGTTTTCCATTACCGCGCATGGAAGACTGCGTAGACAACCTTGGTTCAGCTCGATATGTCAGTAAATTAGATTTGTTAAAAGGTTACTGGCAAGTTCCTCTTACTTCTCGTGCTTCTGATGTTTCAGCATTTGTAACACCTGACAGTTTTATGCAGTACTCCGTGATGGCGTTCGGCATGCGAAACGCACCTGCCACTTTTCAGCGTTTAGTCAATATTGTGCTGGCTGGAGTGCCCAACTGCAACGCATATTTAGACGACTTAGTAGTGTATTCTCTCAATTGGTCAGAACATGTGTCGTCATTGCGAATTGTTTTTGACCGTCTTGAAAAAGCTTCGTTGACGCTGAATTTGGCCAAATGCGAATTCGGGCAAGCTACTATCACATATCTGGGGAAGGAAGTCGGTCAGGGTCAAGTGCGCCCTGTAGAAGCAAAAGTTCTTGCGATAGATGAGTTTCCTACTCCAGCCACCCGACGTGAACTTCGTCGATTTCTAGGGATGGCTGGCTACTATCGTGGCTTTTGTAAAAACTTTTCGACGATCGCACACCCGCTAACTTCGCTGCTTAGTCCATCGAGGAAGTTTGTATGGTCTGATGATTGTCAGTATGCTTTTGAATCCATCAAAAGTTTATTATGTAATGCACCCGTTTTAGCTGCACCAGACTGTGATTCTGCTTTTAAGCTCGATGTGGATGCCAGTGCCGTTGGTGCTGGAGCTGTCTTAATTCAAGAAGGTAAAGATGGTATTGAGCATCCTATCTGTTACTTTTCACGGAAATTCAACAGACATCAGTTGAATTACTCGACGATCGAGAAAGAAGCATTAGCACTTTTAATGGCTCTCCAATATTTCGACGTGTATGTAGGATCGAGTAATATCCCTGTCACTGTGTTTACCGACCATAACCCTCTGGTATTTTTGTCACGTATGCATAATCAGAATCAACGCTTGATGCGTTGGTCTCTGATTGTACAAGGTTATGATCTGGTGATTAAACACAAGAAAGGCATCGAAAATGTGATAGCTGATGCACTATCTAGAGTTGCTTATTGCGGCCTGTAATAACTATCTGAACAACTATATGTTTTTTTGTTGTTTTTTTTTTCATATAGTTGATTCTTAAGGGGGGAAGTGTTACGTTCCACGTGTGTGTGTGGCGTTTTGTTATTCTGTGTATATTGATGTGTTTATCACCTGTTAGTCGTTATGCTGCTCATTACTCTCTCTCTGTCTCTATCGCCTGATCTCTGCCTATAGGTTGCTGGGATTGGCCGAGTCGGACGCCATTCATCCGTAAGGCGGGGCTTGGTGACTAATTGGAGATCGTCCCAGCTGGTTAAAAGGATGTTGCGTTCATTGTCCCAGTGTCTCTCCTTTGTTGTAGCTTATGGTAGAAAACTCTGTTCTCTCTTTGTAACGTGGTTTGAGGTCATTAGCGGAATGAGAGTTGCATTATGTGCTTTATGCGACATGTTTATCTATTTTTGAATGGGTGATATTCATTCGTGTTATTAGCTTTTGTTTGCTTTTCGGGGAAAAGAACATAGGCAAGTATATCGCGATATACATTGTACCCGTAGCAGATAATTGTTAGAAACACCAGGTAAGAAGTGAGCGCCACCCGTTGTATTTTTGTTTTATTAGATAGTGAGTTAGGGTGCCGGATGCACCGAAGATTTCGGTTTATTTTCTACATTTTTCTTTGGTTAGCTTAGGTTAGATGTAAGGAGTGTTTTGTTATCTTGTGTTCTTTCTTTTGGCGCCACTTTTGTTCTTTTCCTTTTTATTGTTTGTTGGTTTTATTCACCCTATCATTTATTGTATGTGACACTTATTATTATTATGATTATTATTGACTGGACTCAATGGCTTCGGCTTACAGAAATAAATTCCAGTTATTTTTTCTCTTTAAAATGAGTCTGACATGTGTTTGTCCACCACACTCCACTTTCAGCAGTATGGTCAATATATAAATGTTGCGGTACCAACCCTAGACCCACAACGGTTCGTAACAATTACAAAAACAAAAAAAACAGGCTGTCAACGCTGATTACATCAGCAATAACTGCAACAAAATGTTTCCAGTAACTTTTGAACAGTCATATCCACACTTTAATGTCCTTACTTATGATCAGACTTGCAGCACTGTCTTTATATTTCAATGAAAGTTTAAATATTAACATAAAAATGTTTTAGAATGGCAGATTAAGAATCAAATTAAGAAATGAGAATGTGTCTGTACACCTAGCCCTATCTTAATCAGCATTAAACTTCTGTTTGCTTACGGTCCCTCTGACTGCAGCTCAGGATATCATTTGGACTGTGCAATGACAGATATCACAATAGATGATGGAGAAGTGAACTGTGCATCACTACGCTGCATGAACTTTATCTGAAAAAGTAGACTATTTTAAAATAGAATATTATCAAAACTTTAGGTGTTCTCAAGTGGTCTTGTATCAAATAATAATGGCATGCTGTTAAGTAGGCTATAGGTTATTCTGCTCATTACCAATATGCCTAGTAATTGCTGACAACATCTGGCCTTAATTATAATCAATCTGGAATGTAAAATATTTCAAGGTACACATTTCAAAGAAGACTATTATACAATGAATATGAGGTGCTAGAAAAACAAAATTCATCAGGTGGTATCCAATGATAGTCCCACCATGGGCCCAAACTTTTCTGTAGATTTTTCCATAGACAGCTTTACAAAGCTGCCTCAGTATAGGCTAATAGCCTACCGCTGTCACGCAATCTGTTCTTCGGAGAAGCGCTTTCGCGCCCATGGTCGCGCCATTTACGCTTAAACATATAGCTATATTGCGCGTCCATGTCAGCTTAAACGCGACTGCATGTTTATAATACATAAATGTAAAGAATGATTTTCATGACAACTAAATATTTTCGCTTTGGTATATTAAAGAATCCTCTGTGCAAAACAACACTATTTAATTATTGTTTACCGCATAACTACCGCATCTAACATTATCTGATATGGTCAGGAATTTACGTAAATTTCAAAATATGTGTTTAATGTTATTAGGCTATTGCTTAGCTATTAAACCATCCTTGATTTAACCTAAGCCGAGTCATTTGCAGAAGTGGTCTAGATCAGTGGTTCTCAAAGTGGGGTCCGCGGACCCCTGGGGGTCCGCGAGCTAAAGCCAGGGGGTCCGCGAAATAATTTACAACCTAACGTTTTTTTCCATGCTATGAGTCATGTTTTCTTTATCATCTGAAAACATGCTGTTTATTCCTAAGTAACTTATATAAAGCATTTAACATAAAACAATACAAAGTAGACACTTAAAGTTTTCTATAGATAGATAATCTATGTCTGTGCGTCAAGTAGACTATTCGCTGCTGTTGATTTTGCGGGACGTGCGCCAGAAAGGAGACAGAGAGACGGCATGAACCCGCATCCGGTTCTTTTCTGTATTTTTAAAAGGCATGACATTTTGTAGTCATTTATAATGTAGCCTATACACAAATAAAAAAATGGACACTTTACCGTTTCGGATGATGCACTCCTGTCTTATCTATGACCATAAATAAGAGTATTCCTGTTTCCACTGCTGAGGAAAAATTCCCATGTAATTGCGCGCCGGCGTCTCGCGTGCGCGCACAATAGTCAGTTCTAGCACTGCTACTGTAGATTTGACATTAGAAGTCTGATCATTATCAAAATAAAAGTGCATAGTGACAGGGCCGTACCCACAACTGAGGTTGCAAGGATGCACATCGCGATGATACTGACCTTCTCGTCTGAGGTGCTTCAGCAGACTAACAACGATAGCTCGTCAATGTCAAAATGTTTGAGTCGGAGTGAACTCAAAGTTCCCCGCACGACGTTTCAGTCAACGGTCATAAAGTGCGAGATAAGATGTAGGCCTTAATTAACATAAACTAAACAGCTGTTTTAGATAAAAGTTTTAAAAAACGACTGAAACAATCAGTTTGCAAAGTATTAATCAAGCTCAACTTTAACAAAGGAAAAAGCAGGTCAATAGAAACATACTGTGCCCATGAGATTAACATTATGGATTCATATATTTAACATATACTGTATGTTTTTTTTAGCTAATTACAGTAGCTCAAATTAACAACGCACGCACCTATTAAACATAATGCCATTATCATTGTATTTATAGGCTTATGGGCTTTATTTGTGTGCAGAATAGGCCTAATTATTGAAACATTTCTCTTTTAAGGCCATTCCTGATTGGAATATGTGATTGTGTTTCGTGACATCAAAAAAAAAAAAAAAAAAATGTATGCCACTGACTGACATGCTTCTACTAAATCTATAGTTATCCAATTGTGGGGCCTTAAAACACCTTAAAATGCACATGTGTAGAACATCAAGAACATCAAAAATTCCTAAGTGAGGGATCCTAAGTGATTCCTAGCAAGATCACTTTCGTTACCTCAGTAGGCTAGAAATTCCTGCATAGTACCCTGGGTGGAGACCATTCATTTTGTGCAAAAATATTTCATTTGCCGCTCACACATTAACTTTGTGCTCAATAACTGTTATAAATATGAGGGGGGTCCTTGGAATTTTTTTTCCCCTGAAAGGGGTCCCTGGCACCAAAATGTTTGAGAACCCCTGGTCTAGATCATACAGCCGGAGCCGGTTTTAAAAAAAAATCCACCAGATTCTTGTTCTAAATATCACAGACTAACCCTGCGGTGATTTTCACGTTGATCTACTACTGTTTTATTATTTAATAATTGCCAAATCATGATACTGTATAGGCTACATGATCAAATAGGCCTATGCCAAACATGAGGAGAAAGAGCTTATTTTGGTGAGTAGGCTAATGCCTTAAGCAGCAGTGCTAAGAAACATATTTGTGAAAGCAGTTATAATAGAAAGTTTTTATTACAGAACATAAATCAATATCTCCATGACAGCTCGCACACAGCAGACACAGTGCGACACCTACTGGTATGTTTTTGTAATCGTTTTGAACTGCCCTAGGTTTTAAACTTCGTTGGATTATTAGTGGACTGAGAACCTTCACATTTGTCGTTTTTGATTGTATTATTAACAATAAACTAGTCTATTACCTAACTCGCCTGTTCAATAGGCCTACATTTCTATGAACACTGTATAACGTGAGCGACGCTGTCCATTACGGTGGAAACCACATTAAATATAAATTTAATTATAATGTAGTAGCGCTAACAGTAACAACTCTGCACACATAATAAGTTCTTAGGTTAACCAACTGTATTGAGCCAAACAATGCGCTCAGGTGACTAGTGCTGGCTTGATAGGCATGATATTAAATAGCTGTAATAAACTACTGTTGCTAACATATTTATTCCGGTCCAGGTTTCTATTTATTCATTGATTTTTCTTCTTCTGACGTTACTCTGGTATAACGTTAGTGCTGCATATTATGACCACAGACAGTATGATTATGTTCTAAACGCTTGGCTTTTATTTTGATAGGCCATATTTACTATTACTTCCGGGTCACGTGACCAACCTGTCCGTGCCCAGATAGCAAACTGACATTGAATCAACGTGGAAATATGACATCGAAACAACGTTGATCTGACATTGTTTTGCTCATCGAATTAACGTTGAACCGACGTCAGACGCGTCATTCTTTCAAAACTAACGGAAAATCAACTTGAAATCAACGCGTTGTTTCAACGTTATGAAAGCAAACCAATTTTCGATTTTCATTTAGCTTTGAAGAACGCCGCGTCTGACGTTGGTTCAACGTTAATTCGATGAGCAAAATCAACGTTGTTTCAATGTCATGAGAGACGTCGTTTCCACGTTGATTCAATGTCAGTTTGCTGTCTGGGTGTTTTAATGTAGATCTTCAAACGGAAAAATGGAAAAAGGAATTTCAAAAAAACAAAATCGGACCGTTATTTGATTTTGTTTTTTTCGTTTTTGGATTAACCAAAAACGGGAAAACGGCTCTTTTTTTACGGTTTCTTTGTTTTTGGTTTGAAACGACAAACGAAAAAAGGGTGGTTTCACGTTATTTTGTTTTTTGTTTGAAACGAAAAAACAAACTATCAAAACGTACACGGACCCGGGGGATCTCTGGATAATCCGTAATTCGTTTGTAATTATAAAACGAAAATACCGTTTTTCTGTTTTTTGTTTCAAATAGAAAAACCAAATAACCGTTTTTGGTGTCAGAATCAAAAAACGAAAAACCAATTAAAAACTGCCCGTTTTTCGTTTTTTTGGAGATCATTTTATCGTTATTCCTTTTTGAACAAAGAATGAAGAGAGTCTTTGAACTTCTGTCAATTCGTTTTTCGTTTATAAACCAAAAACGGAAGTCACGTGGTCCATTCCTTTTTTGGAAGCGAATGTAACCGGAAACACTTTCAAAATAAAAGTAACTACAGTTAGCGAGATGATTGTAGACTAAAACTGAACTAATATAACTTTTTTTAGTACAACTAAAGTAGCACTGGGTGTGAATAACACTTTAGTTAACTGAAATAAAAATTAAAACTAATAAAATAATAACTCTGGCTGTTAGGGAGAATTAAACATTTGTAAAAAAAAAAAAAAAAAAAAAAAAAAAACATTGGTGAATAGGGCCTACAGCTGTGTAGCCTATGCTATGAGCAGGGCTCTGCATTGCAACTCTTTCGCTAGCATATATGGCCTAAAATGTTTTACAAGCATAGTGGGTGAGTGAAGACTAAAATCTACTGTAGCTAAATGTTATAAGGTTATTATACTTTTATACATTTATAGTTCCTCCTCCAGGTTGTGGTTATTATGCAGTGGACAGATGTAGATTTAGCCAGAGGCAGGATGTCACTGTGCAAAAACATAATTTATAAAATATATATTTCATAAATCATATTTTTTTAAATAAAAAAACTGAACTTCACCTGCCTTCCAGCTCCCCTTTCTATACCTATATACCCACTTCCTTTTCAGTCGGCATTGTGTATAGCCCACTTCTAAATCCCCTCTGATGCGCATCATTTAGTTGCTAATCCAATTTCGTGAATAAAAAAAAACCACCCACGACACGGGTCGTACCCCTAATATTAACTCTAATTTGTTGCTGCAATGATTCTCCCATCGCGACGATAACTGACCTTCTCATCTGATCTGCTTCAGCACTAGGGATGGGTACCGAAACCCGGTATTAAACGGGCCCCGGTGCTGAATTTTGAAAGACCGCTGTATCGATAAGCTCGGACGTTATCGGTTCTGCTGTCGGTACTGGAGAAATTATTTATCATTCCTATAAAGACGTTATCTTGAACATGTTTATATCGCCAGCCTTTTCTATATATAAACTATATTTTAATTAAACCATTTGTCTGTGATGCAAATTTGAAATTCGCAGTTCAGCAGAGAGAGAAGAGAGAGAGAGCGATCTCTCACGCAAAGCCACAGCACGCGCAACATGACAGCCCTGCTTAATGAGTGACAATGAGGACAGAACTAAACATTCAACGTGGTTACACTTTAGATCTGGGATATTATTCTAATATATTTTGTATTTCGGCTTCCAAAGATTATAAAAAGAAGATATTTGAGATAAAACCGTTAAAAAACAAGACGCATGATCTGTCCAGCTTAACTTCCTATACTTCACAGCACTGCGGAGCGCTGTCAGTTCTTCCTAAAACCCAAACGTACCGTCAGAATCAGCACGATCGGCGATTGTTGCAAAATGCTGTCTTCTACTGTTGCAAGATCAAAAAATGGCTATTAAAAACACAAAAGCCTGCGCAAGAGCCTGTTCACAAGGCGGTGCGCGCTCCGAAACGGACTGCAACGAGACAAGAAAAGTAGCCTATACTTTGGGCTTTGTGTGTCCTCCTTAACTATCAAATATACATAACTGTCAAAATGACCAGCTCTGAGATTCGCTTAAACACAGTTTATTCACTTAAACACAATTATGCCTTAAATGGGCGTAAATAATAGGGAGAAATTGATGGTGCTTCAGTTACCGGTTACCGATTAGATTTGCTCTCGGTCTTAAAGGGGCAGCAGTCTAATAGCCTAAACCTGCTGACGATTCAGCCATTAATGCAAATCAAACAACAAAAGGCAGAGAAAATCACTCACAGCTTTTGAATAAGTAACTTTAGATTTAATAAGCATTAATCTATCTATGATAAACTATACAGTGCTATTTTATATTTGATTACTAAATTAGGTTTCTTTTCAGACAGAAACAATTACCTGAAAAGATATGTTAGTACACCTTCCTGAAATTAAAGCACTTTTGTATATAATTTGTATCTTTGATTGATTTTATTCTTGTGTTTGTACTTGTTTTTTTTTCTTATGTGTCCTTTTTGTATATAAAACAAAAAAGCCTGCACATTGCTGCATAACAAAAATATATTTTTCTTCGTTTTGCTTTTTCTATTTTACATTTCAAAATATAGAGTTTAATTATGTTCTTAATTCTTAAAAAAAAAAAAAAAAAAACACCAAAAAGAACTGATAAGAATACCGTTAAAGTACCGGATCGATAAGCGGTATAAGAGTAGTAATACCGATAAAACCTTAACGATACCCATCCCTATTCAGCACTCACCTGCTCGTCAATGTCATAATGTTCATGAGACCAATCAAAGAATGCAATATTTTTGTTCATAGAAGCGCGAGCCGAGCGCGAATCCCAACGTGACGCTTCACTTCAGTTAACGATCATACAGTGTAAGATTAGATGCAAGTAGCTCAAATTCAGTGTTGGGAGTAACGCATTACAAAAGTAATACATTTCAGTAACATATTACTTTTTGCTGTAACGCAGTAGTGTAAGGCATTACTAATCAATTTTCAGTAATATTTTACTCGTTACATGTTCAGTGAGGCTTGTATTATAGTTGTATTACAGTGTATTGTCTGCTTTTACTTCTTAAAGGCAACAGACTATGTGAAAGTTTTAAAGCAGTCTTTTAATGCCAGTTCAGAGCAGTCGTGTCTGTAACATTGTTTTTTCCTCATAAATGCGAACACGAAAACTAAAATAAAATGAATATTTCAAGTTCTATGGAGACTGGAGAGCCAACCCTTCCTCATCCGATTTGCGCAGTGTAATCATAGGCGGAAATCGCGGGGGGGTCGGGGGGGTCAGGACCCCCCCTATCTGAGGGTTGTCCCCCCAAAAAAAACCATTAAAATATGTGTATTGTAAATAATGTAATGATATATTCTTAAAATAATTAAGAAATAAAATAACACAAATGCAAACGGGGCAATATCGAAAAAAGCGTTCTAAACATTTTGAGACCCCCCTCCCTTGCCTCACAGTGCGTTGGTCCACCGCCTCCGTCCCTTTTACCTCAGACACACACATTCCGGTGGCGGGAGAGAAAAACATAGTGTTTGAATAGTTGTGGAACTAGTAAAGTAGGTCGCACACCGGACGAGAAGCGTAGCGGCGCGTCGCGCAGCGCCACGTCTTTAAAATTCGAACACATTATTCTCTATGAGTGTACACACACCGGCGGCGCCATTCGGCGTCTGTCCGCGGCGCCCAGCAACGGCTCAGGACCGTGTTCAAAACCCTGCTGCGCCACAGAGCGCCATTTACATAGTTTTAATACAATTTAAATTATTTTTGTCTCAAATCGGTGCTGACGGATCCTGACTTCGCCCTATGCTGCAATATACATTTAGTTTTGCTTTTGCATTCATTTACAGAAATCAGCTGCTTGAATGACAATTGCTGATGTTATTGGATTTTTTCAGGTGAGATTCTCAATTCATTCAGTTAACGGATGCTCTGAGGTGAAGTTTTCAGACCGCAGACTCAGCAACGATTGTATTTAATTGTACATAACAATAATAACCACTATCTTCATGTCATTAAACATTACAATATTGCTGGCCATACACTGATGAGAAAGTCCGGGTGCGCTGTGCATTTAGATTCTAACGCTTTTACTGTGATTTAGTTGGTTTATATCATTTAATATAGTTAAAGAATTAGTCAATGAATGAAATGAAATCGCTGCGCTGCGTGAGGAGAGTATGTAAACAGATTCGCCGCTGGCTTAAACCAGAAAGAAATTTTAAGAAGTATAATGAAATGGTCTCCATGCTACACTAATAATAGTAAGGCTTTCCTCTGTATTTTTTGGCCTGTATTATTGGTGTCCCCTTCAAAATTTGCTCTTGAGAATTGTTATGTTTATTGTCCCCCCCAACATTTTGATGAAATTTTCGCCCCTGAGTGTAATTAACAGAATTACAAAAAATATATTTTGCCTCCTATTTTTTTGTCACGCATGAATGTGTGTCTTTTCCCTAATATTAAAAATAAAACATAGACTGATATTTGTCTAATGTCTGGAGTCCTTTAAGGAAGTAGCCTATATACGTTTCAATACATGTATTTTCTGAGAATTTTTATTTCAAGTTTTGACTGCAAATGTCATATCCATAATGCTGGACTTCCCCAATTTTAAATAATTTATCCTCAACTAGTTTTGTGGTGTAGGTCTACGTATTTTATAATGTTAACTTCAAATAATACTAATAGCCTAATTTAAAGATAAGGAGAATAACGCTGAGAGTTGGAAGAGGTGTGTGGCGATTCTGTAGGTTTGTGGATGTGGCGAATCGCGATTTCGGTTTCATATTGCTTATCGTTACAGCCCCAAAGTTAAGTTCTACTTAGTTATTTTGGTGAAAGTAACTCAAAAGTAATACATGAGTAATGTAACGCATTACAATTCTGGGACAGTAATATTGTAAGGTAATGAATTACTTTTAAATAACAGTAACAAGTAATACCTAATGTATTACAGTTTGGAAGTAACTTGCACAACACTGCTCAAATTTACGGCTGTTTTTCAATAGACGTTTTAAATGACCGACAGAAATAATCAGTTTGATTAAAGGCAGTGGAAATTATAAGCTCAATTTAACAACACAAGCACCCTATTAAATATATTGCTATTATTATTGTATAAATATATTTGTACAACGTTTTTTCGAATGTGTTTGAGGTTTCACTGCTTGTTATACAAGGCTTGAATAACTCCGCTTGTCTGTTTCCGCCACCTGCATCATTAAGCCAGAGGGTGGCGACAAGTGACTGTCTTTTTGAGTGAGCAATTGAACCATTAATTAAATTAACAGATTAGTCAAAAAACATTGATTAATTTAGGAAAGAAAAGTCGCTGAAACTGGAACTGATTCTCATGTTTAAGAATCTGATTAAATAGGCTACTTCATGCATTTACAGCTATTGTTATCATTTTTTTTTTGGCCATCAAAACACCTTAAAATGCTCATTTCGAGATCAGGAAAATCAAAATTTTCTCGGGGGGGCATGCCCCCGAACCCCCCTAACAATAGAATTTATGGGACCTGGCACCTGGGTATTTAGAAAACCATATGTGCGGCCCTGATATGCAAGAATACTGATTCGATGTGTTCTATTGTATTCATTAAACTCTATTCTATAGTCTTGCATATTGAATAGCCTACTAATGCAAGACTAGTAGTCTTACATGTCACTGTTTATAACACAGAGCGTTCATCCTTTGCTGGGATGCTTAAAAAAATATTGGGGGCATAAATTAAGAGTATACCCACTTCTCCAGGCACCACTATATCACTGACCTATACTATAGCACTATAGCTGCTAAAAACTCTTAGCTTCCACCATCTACTGTTACCCCTTCTGTGTCAAAACAAAACTCTTCCAAAACAAATCTAGAAAGTTTTAAAACTTTTTATTTTTCCTTTGCATTTTTCTCCAGTGTAATATTATTATGTTAGTTAAGTAGATTAAATATTTTTAACCCTTGTGCATCAATTATATTGAGGTCCGTATAATTGATTGACAAAAATGTCCGTGTCAAAAAACTGTCATAAATATGTGAAGCTTGGAGCACAGACTTAAGTTGGTATCATTTTAAAGAAGACCCATGGCAGATTATTGCTGAAGTAAACTAAAGCTTAATTAAAATAATAAGTAAATCCAAAAAAAAAGTTATATAGGTATAAGTTTATGAAAATTATTCATAAAAAAAATGTGATTTATAAAATATATATTTTATAAATATATATTTTATAAATCAGGTTGAACTCTAAAACTGCAAGAAAATTGTAAAACTGTAAAAAATCTAAAACTGTAAAAAAAAAAACTCGTCATTATCATCACTGTAATATATTGGTCAAATATGAGTTACTTAGTCTAAATAATTTAATAAAACACTCCAATGTGTCTTTGATACATAAAATCATTTATAGCTCCCCCTCTGAAAAAGTTTATAACACTTTGCTCTGAAAAAACAGAGCGATTAACTAGAAGTGTCACAAGAGGGGAGTGTAACCTCCCTCCCAGTGTAACACATTGTTAAGATTGTGTGTGTGTGTGTGTGTGTGTGTGTGTGTGTGTGTGTGTGTGTGTGTGTGTGTGTGTGTGTGTGTGTGTGTGTGTGTGTGTGTGTGTGTGTGTGTGCGTGTGTGTGTGTGTGTGTGTGTGTGTGTGTGTGTGTGTATACCTGTATCATAATCATGTGTTTTCAGAATCATGTGCAATTTTAAACTTAATTTTAATTTGTTATACCTGCCCAGGGACTACAGGTGGAAATTAGCAAATGTTGCTACAACCTGGCCCAAGACATATTCTCTTGTTTTAACAAGTTTAATGTTTATTGTGCATTGTCCCTGTTTCAAATAAATAATTTCCTTCCTTCCTTCCTTCCTTCCAAAATCAAAACCATGCATCTGAATAGGTTGTGTTCCAAATTTGAGTTGGATGGGCCTATCTCAAAAAAAATTAGCTTTCGGTAAGAGTTTGTTTGGGTGCAGTAACAGATTTTCCCTATTGGGTGCCAGCAAAACTCCACTGGTGCACACAGTGATTGGATTTTAGATTTGCAAATGAGTTTTTCTCTCTCAAATATTACAAGTACACAAACACATATTTTCACACAAAAAAATGTATTACACACATACAAACCACACTCTGACATCCACCCACACAATTATTGTTACAGTTTTTTCTGATTGCTTAAGCACATTTTTTGTAACTATTGGCTAGTTTTGCAAAACTCTACACACGAATAAGAAAACCTTTCACCCAATTATCAAAACATTGTAGTTCTCTTGCAAAAGCAAACACAGCTTTAACTCTAAACACCTTCGGAAAAATTGTGTTTTCGTATCAAACAGTAAACACAAGCCATCAACTACTAAGCACACAATGTGCCAACTACACACTGATGGTATGAATACAAAACACATCTGGCTTTTGCTGTCTCTGTGTACAGATGTCAATTTGAGGTCATACTTTTGTCATAGTGTCATGTAAACATACAAGGATACAAACTTCAAGTATTGGTGTTTATTCACACTCATAAAAACCAAGACAAAGTCAGAACACAAAATAGTAATTTTACAAAAAAAAAAAAAAAATCAGCCTACATCATGTCGTCTTTCTGGGTTCGGCCGCAAAATTCCGTCCACATCGCATGCAATATCCTCCGGTCCAAGGCACCGGGGAAAATATGTCCTTGAATGCCGTATCCAGGCCTGACATGATGCCTGGTCAATATCTCCACATGCCTCCTCCATTGCCTGGAAAAGGGCTACCTGTTGATGAGCAGTGTTGTGCAAGTTACTTCCAAACTGTAATACATTAGGTATTACTTGTTACTGTTATTTAAAAGTAATTCATTACCTTACAATATTACTGTCCCAGAATTGTAATGCGTTACATTACTCATGTATTACTTTTGAGTTACTTTCACCAAAATAACCAAGTAGAACTTAACTTTTGGGCTGTAACGATATGCAATATGAAACCGAAATCGCGATTCGCCACATCCACGAACCTACAGAATCGCGACACACCTCTTCCAACTCCAGCGTTATTCTCCTTACCGTCCAGATCCAATGCTGCCTTATCTTTAAATTAGGCTATTAGTATTATTTGAAGTTAACATTTGAATTTAACCACAAAACTAGTTGAGGATAAATTATTTAAAATTGGGGAAGTCCAGCATTATGGACATGACATTTGCAGTCAAAACTTGAAATAAAAATTCTCAGAAAATACATGTATTGAAATGTATATAGGCAATTAGACAAATATCAGTCTGTTTTATTTTTAATATTTGGGAAAAGACACACATTCATGCGTGACAAAAAACATAGGAGGCAAAATATATTTTTGTAATTCTGTTAATTACACTGCGCAAATCGGATGAGGAAGGGTTGGCTCTCCAGTCTCCATAGAACTTAAAATATTCATTTTATTTTAGTTTTCATGTTCGCATTCATGAGGAAAAAACAATGTTACAGACGCGACCGCTCTGAACTGGCACTAAAAGACTGCTTTAAAACTTTCACATAGTCTGTTGCCTTTAAGAAGTAAAAATAGAAAATACACTGTAATACAACTGTAATACAAGCCTCATTGAACATGTAACGAGTAAAATATTACTGAAAATTGATTAGTAATGCCTTACACTACTGCGTTACAGCAAAAAGTAATATGTTACTGTAATGTATTACTTTTGTAATGCGTTACTCCCAACACTGTTGATGAGGATGACGGTCGTACACTTTCCAGAACTCCTCAATGGGATTTACTGTACGTAAGAATGGAGAGTATGGAGGGAGGTTGAGTGCCATGAAGAATGTGTGGTCTGTAAACCAGTTGCGGATTGTCCCATATGATGACATATCGGGTATGCTCTTCAACTCCACATCCTCCTCCCTCTGCCTCTTTGTCCTCTTCTAGCTCCTTCCTCCAACTTCTTCACCTCCACGTCCTCTCCCTCAGCCTCCTCTGATTCTCACTCTTCTCACTCTTACTGCTCCTTCCATTGTACTCCACACAGACAGCTTACCTGTGGCTTATTTATAGTGCTTAGGCTGATTGCAAAGTGAACTCATTTTCTAAAACAGTTTTCACATGTGAAAGTGAGCCAGACAGTTGGCAAAATAGCGTTAATGATACATGTGTATAATTTTGCTAGAAGTGTGTTGGACATTTGGTAATTGAGTGTAAGCATTGAGTTGTGTTTAAAGTTCTGCAAAAAGAGTGTTGCAGGGGCGAAAATTTCATCAAAATGTTGGGGGGGACAATAAACATAACAATTCTCAAGAGCAAATTTTGAAGGGGACACCAATAATACAGGCCAAAAAATACAGAGGAAAGCCTTACTATTATTAGTGTAGCATGGAGACCATTTCATTATACTTCTTAAAATTTCTTTCTGGTTTAAGCCAGCGGCGAATCTGTTTACATACTCTCCTCACGCAGCGCAGCGATTTCATTTCATTCATTGACTAATTCTTTAACTATATTAAATGATATAAACCAACTAAATCACAGTAAAAGCGTTAGAATCTAAATGCACAGCGCACCCGGACTTTCTCATCAGTGTATGGCCAGCAATATTGTAATGTTTAATGACATGAAGATAGTGGTTATTATTGTTATGTACAATTAAATACAATCGTTGCTGAGTCTGCGGTCTGAAAACTTCACCTCAGAGCATCCGTTAACTGAATGAATTGAGAATCTCACCTGAAAAAATCCAATAACATCAGCAATTGTCATTCAAGCAGCTGATTTCTGTAAATGAATGCAAAAGCAAAACTAAATGTATATTGCAGCATAGGGCGAAGTCAGGATCCGTCAGCACCGATTTGAGACAAAAATAATTTAAATTGTATATAAAACTATGTAAATGGCGCTCTGTGGCGCAGCAGGGTTTTGAACACGGTCCTGAGCCGTTGCTGGGCGCCGCGGACAGACGCCGAATGGCGCCGCCGGTGTGTGTACACTCATAGAGAATAATGTGTTCGAATTTTAAAGACGTGGCGCTGCGCGACGCGCCGCTACGCTTCTCGTCCGGTGTGCGACCTACTTTACTAGTTCCACAACTATTCAAACACTATGTTTTTCTCTCCCGCCACCGGAATGTGTGTGTCTGAGGTAAAAGGGACGGAGGCGGTGGACCAACGCACTGTGAGGCAAGGGAGGGGGGTCTCAAAATGTTTAGAACGCTTTTTTCGATATTGCCCCGTTTGCATTTGTGTTATTTTATTTCTTAATTATTTTAAGAATATATCATTACATTATTTACAATACACATATTTTAATGGTTTTTTTTGGGGGGACAACCCTCAGATAGGGGGGGTCCTGACCCCCCCGACCCCCCCGCGATTTCCGCCTATGGTTGTGCAGTGAATTCTGCCTACAGTTTTGCAAAGTGTGTGTTACAAAATTGCAAACTGAGTGCAAAGCAGTTTTTGTGCTCTTAGTTTTGCAAACTCAGTGAGTGGTTTTGCTATTACATAGTTTTAGAAATTGTGCTACAAGAATCACGATTAGCGCTTAAGCATTCAGAAAAAAACTGTAATAAGCAGAAAACAGGAATAAAGCAATATTTGTCTTATAGGCCAAACCTGGACAACTGGCACCATCTGGTAAAAAAAAAATATAAAAATAGTAAAAATAAAAATTTCGGAGCCTTGCCAACAGAATAAAACAAAGAAAATGTCTTAACAAAGTTGCATCGTTTTATAGTTACAGTTTTTTTCAATTGCTTACACACTAAAAATTAAAACTTTCCCACTATTAGCAAACCTTACACTCAAGGAGCAAAACACCGGCCTAGATTTGCACAATTGTAAGCACATTGTCAGCTTCACCCTTTTTGCAAAACATTACACACAGTGATTTGTAAAACTCTACACACATTTTCACACCTTAGACACAGATGAGGATTGTGAGGTTACTTCCTTGTCATTACAAAGCCCCAGTTTGCCATTGACCACACTAATGAACGAATTGGATATTCACATCCACCAGGTGTGGAAGCACAGATGTGCTAATTTGAAAACGCAGCACTCAGGTGTGCTATAAAAGGCAGCAGGTGAGTCTTCAACAAAAAAAGAAGGATCTAGAAGAAGAAGAAGAAGAAGAGTGAGAATAAGAGGGGGAGCTCAAAGAGGACATGAAGGAGGAGGACGAGAAGGAGGAAGAGGATGAGGAGAAGGGGTAGAGGATGAAGAACAGGAGAAAGAGGTATAGAAGAAGAGGAAAAGAAGGAGATAGAGAAAGAGGCCTAGGTAGAGGTAGATATAGAGAATGACTTGAAGAGTTGATAGAACCTGAACAAAGAAGACGAGGACCAAATTTGACTCAAGAAATCCTTGCAACACTTATTGACCATGTTATCAACCATGGACTGACACTGATGGAAGCTGGACAAAGAGATTAACGAAATCTCTGGTTGATACTGTAACTGAATAGTTACAATATTCTTGACGCTTTTACATTAGTTCAGAGTCAAGTATGTACTTCATGGAGTAATTGTAATTTGTTTACAGATATTATTTGTTTCATTGATTTCATTTTTGGTTAATTGCTGTAACTGATTATGCTAAGAAATACTGTAAGTATTGTAATAAATACTTTAAATATTCAGTCTGCAGCATCAGTGTTGTGCAGTGCTTGTTACGTTTATATATTCGTGTACAATCTCCCTATATCTCAAACTAATTAGAATGTTGAGTTTGTCACTTTTTTTTTTTTTCATTTTCATCTTTTTTTTTTTTATTATTCCTTACAATGTCTGGCCAAAAAATCTAGCACATGCTATTTCCTAAAAATAGTTTTTTACAAATATGTTTTTTATTTATCACAGCAGTGTGAAACTGGGTGCAATAGTGTCTGACCATTGAGGATTGTGTTGGTTAAATGAAAACTAATAGCATTTTCACAAATATGTGTATATCTTTTGACTGAAGTGTGTATGTTTTGACAGAAGTGTGTCATTTTGCAAACAATCTAGGAATTATGCAAATTGAGTGTGGTGTTTGGATAATTGTCATTATATTTTGAAAAAAAGAACCCGGTTTTCAAAATTGCGTGTAAACAATTGAAAAAAACTGTAAAACAACACCCGTTGCTTTGTGTAATGAAGAGATGTGGATTGTGCATGAAGAACGTTGTGCATCAAAAATACCATATACGTAATATACACTTTATTGCATTCAAGAACTAAACCCTTCCTTAGTGCTTTGACTGGATAACGTGTGTTGTTTCATTGCAATGCTTATATTTTCTAACTTATTCTTCTTTGGATTGAAAAGAAAAGATAAAACACGCGTGCATTTCATGCATTTCCATTCTACAACTAATTAAATTGTATTTTGACGAGAAAACATCACAAGAGCGATCGCTTTACAATGCATACACTAACTTGTTCCTTTGTGCAACGAAGAGATTTGCAATGCTTGTGCATTGCACATGCACGCAATAACTAACCTCTGTGCAATGAAAAGAAAACACCTAACATGTGTTTTAGTGCATTGCATGATATATCTAACTTGCTCCTTGTTATGCATATGCACGCAATAACTAACCTCTGTGCAGTGAAAAGAAAACATCTAACATGTGTTTCATTGCATTGCATGACATAATCTAACTTGTTCCTCGTTATGCATACACTCTCAGAAAAAAAGGTACGAAAGCTGTCACTGGGGCGGTACCTTTTCAAAAGGTACACTTTTGTACCTAAAGGCATATTGGTGCATACCTTCATGGTACATATTTGTACAATTATGGTACCAATATGCACCCTTTAGGTACAAAAGTGTACCTTTTTGAAAAGGTACCGCCCCAGTGACAGCTTTTGTACCTTTTTTTCGGACAGTATATATGCACGCAATAACACATGTGCAGTGAAAAGAAAACACCTAAGATGTGTTTCAGTGCATTGCATGACATATCTAACTTGTTCTGTTCCTCGTTATGCATATGCACGCAATAACTAACCTCTGTGCAATGAAAAGAAAACACCTAAGATGTGTTTCATCTCACTGCATGACATATCTAACTTGTTTCTCGTTATGCATATGCACGCAATAACTAACCTCTGTGCAATGAAAAGAAAACACCTAAGATGTGTTTCATCTCACTGCATGACATATCTAACTTGTTTCTCGTTATGCATATGCACGCAATAACTAACCTCTGTGCAATGAAAAGAAAACACCTAACATGTGTTTCAGTGCATTGCATGATATATCTAACTTGTTCCTCGTTATGCATATGCACGCAATAACTAACTCCTGGGCAGTGAAAAGAAAACACCTAAGATGTGTTTCAGTGCATTGCATGACATATCCAACTTCTTTCTCGTTATGCATATGCACGCAATAACTAACCTCTGTGCAATGAAAAGAAAACACCAAGATTTGTTTCATCGCATTGCATGACATATATAACTTGTTCCTCGTTATGCGTATGCACGCAATAACTAACCTCTGTGCAGTGAAAACACCTGAGATGTGTTTCATTGCATTGCATGATATAATCTAACTTGTTCCTCGTTATGCATATGCAAGCAATAACTAACCTCTGTGCAATGAAAAGAAAACACCTAACATGTGTTTCAGTGCATTGCATGATATATCTATCATGCAATGCATCGTTATTCATATGCACGCAATAACTAACCTCTGTGCAATGAAAAGAAAACACCTAAGATGTGTTTCATTGCATTGCATGACCTATCTAACTTGTTCCTCGTTATGCATATGCACGCAATAACTAACCTCTGTGCAATGAAAAGAAAACATCTAACATGTGTTTCAGTGCATTGCATGACATATCTAACTTGTTCCTCGTTGTGCATATTCCTGCAATAACTAACATCTGTGCAGTGAAAAGACAACACCTAAGATGTATTTCAGTGCATTGCATGACATATCTAACTTGTTCCTCGTTATGCATATCCTCGCAATAACTAACCTCTGTGGAATGAAAGGAAAACACCTAAGATGTGTTTCAGTGCATTGCATGATATATCTAACTTGTTCCTCGTTATGCATATGCACGCAATAACTAACTCCTGGGCAGTGAAAAGAAAACACCTAAGATGTGTTTCAGTGCATTGCATGACATATCCAACTTCTTTCTCGTTATGCATATGCACGCAATAACTAACCTCTGTGCAATGAAAAGAAAACACCAAGATTTGTTTCATCGCATTGCATGACATATATAACTTGTTCCTCGTTATGCGTATGCACGCAATAACTAACCTCTGTGCAGTGAAAACACCTGAGATGTGTTTCATTGCATTGCATAACATATCCAACTTGTTTCTCGTTATATGGCAAGCCGTTTTAACTTTTAATCATCCGCAGGATATGAATTCTTGATACTCGTTATGCATATGCACATGCACGCAATAACTAACCTCTGTGCAATGAAAAGAAAACACCTAAGATGTGTTTCATTGCATTGCATGGCATATCTAACTTGTTCCTCGTTATGCATATGCACGCAATAACTAATCTCTGTGCAGTGAAAAGAAAACACCTAAGATGTGTTTCAGTGCATTGCATGAAATATCTAACTTGTTACCAGTTACGCATATACACGCAATAACTAACCTCTGTGCAATGAAAAGAAAACACCTAAGATGTGTTTTATTGCATTGCATGGCATATCTAACTTGTTCCTCGTTATGCATATGCACGCAATAACTAATCTCTGTGCAGTGAAAAGAAAACACCTAAGATGTGTTTCAGTGCATTGCATGAAATATCTAACTTGTTACCAGTTACGCATATGCACGCAATAACTAACCTCTGTGCAATGAAAAGAAAACACCTAAGATGTATCTCATTGCATTGCATGACATATCTAACTTGTTCCTCGTTATGCATATGCACGCAATAACTAAACTCTGTGCAATGAAAAGAAAATAACTAAGATGTGTTTCATTGCATTAGATGATTTCATTGCATTGCATACTTGTTCCTCGTTATAACTATCCACGCAATAACTAACGTCTGTGCAATGAAAAGAAAACACCGAAGATGTGTTTCATTGCATTGCATGACATATCTAACTTGTTTCTCGTTATGCATTTGCACGCAATAACTAACCTCTGTGCAGTGAAAAGAAAACACCTTAGATGTGTTTCATTGCATTGCAAGAGAGATCTAACTTGTTTATTGTTATGCATATGCACGCAATAACTAACCTCTGTGCAGTGAAAAGAAACACCAAAGATGTGTTTCAGTGCATTGCATGACATAAACTAACTTGTTACTCGTTATGCTTATGCACGCAATAACTAACCTCTGTGCAGTGAAAAGAAAACACCTAAGATGTGTTTCAGTGCATTGCATGACATATCTAACTTGTTTCTCGTTATGCATATACACGCAATAACTATCTGTGCAATGAAAAGAAAACACCTAAGATGTGTTTTATTGCATTGCATGACATATCTAACTTGTTCCTCGTTATGCATATGCACGCAATAACTAACCTCTGTGCAATGAAAAGAAAACAACTAAGATGTGTTTCATTGCATTGCATGATCTAAAATTTTCCTCGTTATAACTATTCACGCAATAACTAACCTCTGTGCAATGAAAAGAAAACAAATAAGATGTGTTTCATTGCATTGCATGATCTAAAATGTTCCTCGTTATAACTATTCACGCAATAACTAACCTCTGTGCAATGAATAGAAAACAACTAACATGTGTTTCAGTGCATTGCATGATATATCTAACTTGTTCCTCGTTATGCATATGCACGCAATAAATAACCCCTGGGCAGTGAAAAGAAAACACCTAAGATGTGTTTCAGTGCATTGCATGACATAACTAACTTGTTACTCGTTAGCTTATGCACGCAATAACTAACCTCTGTGCAGTGAAAAGAAAACACCTAAGATGTGTTTCAGTGCATTGCATGACATATCTAACTTGTTTCTCGTTATGCATATACACGCAATAACTAACCTCTGTGCAATGAAAAGAAAAACCTAAGATGTGTTTTATTGCATTACATGACATATCTAACTTGTTCCTCGTTATGCATATGCACGCAATAACTAACCTCTGTGCAATGAAAAGAAAACACCTAAGATGTGTTTCAGTGCATTGCATGAAATATCTAACTTGTTACCAGTTACGCATATACACGCAATAACTAACCTCTGTGCAATGAAAAGAAAACACCTAAGATGTGTTTTATTGCATTGCATGGCATATCTAACTTGTTCCTCGTTATGCATATGCACGCAATAACTAATCTCTGTGCAGTGAAAAGAAAACACCTAAGATGTGTTTCAGTGCATTGCATGAAATATCTAACTTGTTACCAGTTACGCATATACACGCAATAACTAACCTCTGTGCAATGAAAAGAAAACACCTAAGATGTTTTATTGCATTGCATGGCATATCTAACTTGTTCCTCGTTATGCATATGCACGCAATAACTAATCTCTGTGCAGTGAAAAGAAAACACCTAAGATGTGTTTCAGTGCATTGCATGAAATATCTAACTTGTTACCAGTTACGCATATGCACGCAATAACTAACCTCTGTGCAATGAAAAGAAAACACCTAAGATGTATTTCATTGCATTGCATGACATATCTAACTTGTTCCTCGTTATGCATATGCACGCAATAACTAAACTCTGTGCAATGAAAAGAAAATAACTAAGATGTGTTTCATTGCATTGCATGATTTCATTGCATTGCATACTTGTTCCTCGTTATAACTATCCACGCAATAACTAACGTCTGTGCAATGAAAAGAAAACACCGAAGATGTGTTTCATTGCATTGCATGACATATCTAACTTGTTTCTCGTTATGCATTTGCACGCAATAACTAACCTCTGTGCAGTGAAAAGAAAACACCTTAGATGTGTTTCATTGCATTGCAAGAGAGATCTAACTTGTTTATTGTTATGCATATGCACGCAATAACTAACCTCTGTGCAGTGAAAAGAAACACCAAAGATGTGTTTCAGTGCATTGCATGACATAACTAACTTGTTACTCGTTATGCTTATGCACGCAATAACTAACCTCTGTGCAGTGAAAAGAAAACACCTAAGATGTGTTTCAGTGCATTGCATGACATATCTAACTTGTTTCTCGTTATGCATATACACGCAATAACTAACTGTGCAATGAAAAGAAAACACCTAAGATGTGTTTTATTGCATTGCATGACATATCTAACTTGTTCCTCGTTATGCATATGCACGCAATAACTAACCTCTGTGCAATGAAAAGAAAACAACTAAGATGTGTTTCATTGCATTGCATGATCTAAAATGTTCCTCGTTATAACTATTCACGCAATAACTAACCTCTGTGCAATGAAAAGAAAACAAATAAGATGTGTTTCATTGCATTGCATGATCTAAAATGTTCCTCGTTATAACTATTCACGCAATAACTAACCTCTGTGCAATGAATAGAAAACAACTAACATGTGTTTCAGTGCATTGCATGATATATCTAACTTGTTCCTCGTTATGCATATGCACGCAATAACTAATCTCTGTGCAGTGAAAAGAAAACACCTAAGATGTGTTTCAGTGCATTGCATGAAATATCTAACTTGTTACCAGTTACGCATATACACGCAATAACTAACCTCTGTGCAATGAAAAGAAAACACCTAAGATGTGTTTTATTGCATTGCATGGCATATCTAACTTGTTCCTCGTTATGCATATGCACGCAATAACTAATCTCTGTGCAGTGAAAAGAAAACACATAAGATGTGTTTCAGTGCATTGCATGAAATATCTAACTTGTTACTAGTTACGCATATGCACGCAATAACTAACCTCTGTGCAATAAAAAGAAAACACCTAAGATGTATTTCATTGCATTGCATGACATATCTAACTTGTTCCTCGTTATGCATATGCACGCAATAACTAAACTCTGTGCAATGAAAAGAAAATAACTAAGATGTGTTTCATTGCATTGCATGATTTCATTGCATTGCATACTTGTTCCTCGTTATAACTATCCACTCAATAACTAACGTCTGTGCAATGGAAAGAAAACACCGAAGATGTGTCTCATTGCATTGCATGACATATCTAACTTGTTTCTCGTTATGCATTTGCACGCAATAACTAACCTCTGTGCAGTGAAAAGAAAACACCTTAGATGTGTTTCATTGCATTGCAAGAGAGATCTAACTTGTTTATTGTTATGCATATGCACGCAATAACTAACCTCTGTGCAGTGAAAAGAAACACCTAAGATGTGTTTCAGTGCATTGCATGACATATCTAACTTGTTCCTCGTTATGCTATGCACGCAATAACTAACCTCTGTGCAAGTGAAAAGAAAACACCTAAGATGTGTTTCAGTGCATTGCATGACATATCTAACTTGTTTCTCGTTATGCATATACACGCAATAACTAACTGTGCAATGAAAAGAAAACACCTAAGATGTGTTTTATTGCATTGCATGACATATAACTTGTTCCTCGTTATGCATATGCACGCAATAACTAACCTCTGTGCAATGAAAAGAAAACAACTAAGATGTGTTTCATTGCATTGCATGACTAAAATGTTCCTCGTTATAATATTCACGCAATAACTAACCTCTGTGCAATGAAAAGAAAACAAATAAGATGTGTTTTCATTGCATTGCATGATCTAAAAATGTTCTCGTTATAACTATGCACGCAATAACTAACCTCTGTGCAATGAAAAGAAAACACTAACATTTTTCAGTGCATTGCATGACATATCTAACTTGTTCCTCGTTATGCATATGCACGCAATAAATAACCTCTGTGCAGTGAAAAGAAAACACCTAAGATGTTTTTCATGCATTGCATGACATATCTAACTTGTTCCTCGTTATGCATATGCACGCAATAACTAACCTCTGTGCAGTGAAAAGAAAACACCTAAGATGTGTTTCAGTGCATTGCATGACATATCTAACTTGTTTCTCGTTATGCATATACACGCAATAACTAACCTCTGTGCAATGAAAAGAAAACACCTAAGATGTGCTTCATTGCATTGCATGACATATCTAACTTGTTCCTCGTTATGCATATGCACGCAATAACTAACCTCTGTGCAGTGAAAAGAAAACACTAAGATGTGTTTCATTGCATTGCATGAAATATCTAACTTGTTACCGTTATGCATATGCACGCAATAACTAACCTCTGTGCAATGAAAAGAAAACACCTAAGATGTTTTTAGTGCATTGCATGACATATCTAACTTGTTCCTCGTTATGCATATGCACGCAATAACTAACCTCTGTGCAGTGAAAAGAAAACACCTAAGATGTGTTTCAGTGCATTGCATGACATATCTAACTTTCCTCGTTATGCATATGCACGCAATAACTAACCTCTGTGCAATGAAAAGAAAACACCTAAGATGTGTTTCAGTGCTGCATGACATATCTAACTTGTTTCTCGTTATGCATATACACGCAATAACTAACCTCTGTGCAATGAAAAGAAAACACCTAAGATGTGTTTCAGTGCATTACATGACATATCTAACTTGTTCTCGTTATGCATATGCACGCAATAACTAACCTCTGTGCAATGAAAA
>NW_024121106.1:688965-717039 GCF_016745375.1 Pimephales promelas | reverse complement strand
ATCAGGGTGACTAGGAACATGAAATTGTCCAGCTATGACTTCTTGTTTCGCAGGAGTTTAAATATGAGGAAGCACAAAGGTCAAATTCCCTGAATCATCCATCACAATGAATAAAACCAAAGAACATGGTTCTGATGTGCATCAAAAGATTTTTGAGCTTCACAAAATACAAAGTGGATGTAAGAAAAATAGCTAAAGAATTGAAAATCCCCATTTTGAACATCAGGGCAATAATTAAGAAGTTATAATCAACTAAAGATGTTATGATTCTGCCAGGAAGAGGACGTGTGTCTATTTTGCCTTAATGGACGGTGAGGATGAAAGTTTGAGTGTCCAAAGACTCTTCAAGGATCACAGATGGAGAATTGCAGAGATTAGTTGAGTCTTGGGGTCAGAAAACCTAAAAAAAAAAATTATCAAACAACCCCTACATCCCCACATGTTGTTTGAGAGGGTTTCAAGAAAAATGCTCCTCGCTCATCCAAAAACAAACTCCAGCATATTCAGGTGTCAGACACGACTGGATCTTCAAACGGCACAGGGTTCTGTGGTCAGATGAAACTAAAAAAGGGGCTTTTTGGCAGCAAACCCAGCAGATGTGTTTGGTGCAAACAGGGATTAAGAGTACCCCATGCCTACGGTTAAATATACTACTGGATCTTGCATGTTGTGGGCCTATTTATTTGCTGGAGGTCCTGGACATCTTGTTCAGATACATGGTATTATGGATTCTATCAAATACAAAAAGATAAAAAAATAAAAACCTGACGCCTTCTGCTAGAAATCTTATAATGGGCCGTGGTTGGATCTTCCATCAGGACAACGATCCAAATCAAAAATCAACACAAAAATTAGTTACGGAGCACAAAATGAAGCTTCTGCCATGACCGTCCCAGACCCTGACCTGATGAGTGGAGTGAACTGAAGAGATGAAGCACCAACATGAATCTGGGAATCTGCAGGATCTGGAGAGAGTCTATATGGAGGAATGGTCTCTGATCTCTGGTCAGGTGTTCTCCAAACTCATCAGGCATTATAGGAGAAGACTCAGATCTGTTATCTTGGCAAAAGTTTACAGATCTGAGGTTGCAAAAAGTTTTTAATAACAGGGTGCCAATAATTATGGCCAGAGTGTTTGAGAAAAACATTTATTTCATAGTGTGATTTACCCCCACTTTCAATTCTTTTGCTTCAATGAAAGGTTAGAATTTTGCCAATTTTTTGAATGGAAGATCAAAAGGATAAACAATGCAGAATTATTTTTTACAGCCAGTTTTCATCATATTTACCAGGGATGCCATTAATTCTGAGCACGACTGTATGCATGTCCAAGTTAATCACTTGGACACTGTCAGCAGTACTGACAGCAAAATAGACCACAGAATATTTTGTTCTGTATGACAGGTGCAATATTTGGAAATTGATAATTATTTATTTTCAAATTATATTTGTATCTGAAATGATGTCAAAACCTAGACATTCAACCGTCAAAATTGAATTTATTAATATGTATTCGTGTACAAAATAACATATTGTAGCGACTGTCAATGGCTGTGTGGCTGTCAATCAGCGATGTGGAACCCCGGAGATGGTCCTCACTGCGGAACATGAAATCCATGGGGAGGAGTCGGATCCAGATCCAACTCCTCCCACCTTACATACACCTAAACCTAACCAACTCCGCCCCCTGATCCCTAAACCCACCCCTAATCCCTAAACCCACCCCTAATCCTACCCATCTCCACCCCTTGGATCGTGATCCGACTCCTCCCCGTGGATCTCATGTTCTGCATTGAGGTGCTACTGGAACCCCGGGCACGCTGTTGGTTGGCCTGGGGAGAGGGGGGCGTGTTGAGGAAGTTCGTCTGTTATTATGGTTGCGGTGTTCTGAAGCTATGTTTCTGAATGCTTGCACGTTGTGCTTGGCGAATAAACAAGTTAACTGAACTTGCGTGTCGTGTGAAAAATAGGCGTCGGTTCTACTTCTAGCATGCGCGCGTTTTCCTCGTGGCTCTAGCGCACGTCACTCAGGCAGTCTGCAAGCTCTAACCTGTTAACATGGGAGCCGAAATAAAAACGGACATGCCACGCAGCCAATGTGTCACAGGGCACTCTGTGCCACCGCATTAATAGACGTGTTAAAAATACTGAGAATATATTTATATACATGTATCCGAGTCCTGATCGCGAGGTAACATCCTATTCCGATCGAGTCTGAAACCACGTGATCGGGCCCGATTTCCGATCACTTGATCGGATCGGGACATCCCTAATTAAATTAACTGTTTTCTATTTTCTATTATATATAATATATCTATTAGGGCTGTAACGATACACCAAACCCACGATTTGTATCGCGATTCTATCACGGGGGCGGGGCTTGGGGTGAAAAAATAGATTTTGAGAGGAAAAAATATACCAGTATTTTTATTAAATAACATTTGGAAAAATTTGTATAATCTGAACACCAAACAACAATAATAAGTATGCAAATTATTAAACTAAAACAGGCAGTTTAGGCTGCTGCTTTTGGGTTGTTTTCTGTGCTCCAACTAAATTGATTTTGGGATGGTGCCATAGAATATGCATCTGCATTTAGACGAGTTGCCGGTCAATTGAGGAAGCTCATCACAACACTTACGGCAAATTGTGTGGGTCTTGTAGACTACATGATTACCATCCTTGTTCTCCATCGTGTAGCCGAAATGTTTCCATACTGCTGACTGAAATGTATTGGGAGGATCCGCAATCTCTGGGTTGTTTTCAATGTTTCTTCATGTTCTTCAACTAGCTTGCGTCACATGGAAAGCTAGGCTAGTTACGACTCACATCTTAAAGTGTGACGCTTAAAAGACGCTTACACGTTAAACATTTTTAAATAGTTGGTTGGGATAGAGTCACCGAGTATTTAATTATAGAATATCAAATAGGTTGTGCGATTATGGTCTAAAAAAATCTCCATGTTTTCGGTGCTGATGCAGTGGTGACCTACCCTATCTCACGACGACACTTGTGTAAGGTAAGGTTGACTCATGTAAGGTAAGGGTGACACTGCCAATAAAGCACCTACTGTAAAAGCTGACACAAAGAACCGTCAAAAGTAATGATTATGAATGTCAAATATAGCAAGGAGACATTTTTATTGTTTATTAATAAAGTGTTTTCTGTCAGTGTCAGCTGCAAAGAAGCTGCGATGCTGACTCGCAATCTTCTCAGAAGTGAATGCGCCAGAGAGAAATGCACATTTCATATGGATTACATAAGCATAGAGCAGTCTGTTTTCTTTAGTTTTGAATTGTTCTTTTTTTTAAAGTAGACATCTCAATATAGCTATATTTATTTCTCAGGTCTATAGGCTTATAGGGTTTCGATTCATGAGACGAGCTCCAGTTCAGGCGCCGGCACCTCAAT
This sequence comes from Pimephales promelas, assembly GCF_016745375.1. The sequence goes on along the minus strand of NW_024121106.1, from coordinate 713,628 downwards.
GTCATGATTATCTGTGTGCTAGCTATATTTTCTTCTTATTTATTAAATCCAGGCAATTGGTTGATGAAACATTTATTAAAATTGAGATACAATACAATTGATTAAAAAAATAAATTTCTATTTAAAGAAAGTCTTTGTGCTTTCTGTTTGAATTCTCTGAAAGTTTTAGCGCCGCTTCCAGAGAACTGTCACGACATTGTTTTTTCCTGCGAACACGAAAAATAAAACAAAATAAATATTTTATGTTCTGGGGTGAGCCAACCCTTCATCCGGTGGCTAGTATTACTTTTGGTTTGTAGTGTAATTTACAGAATTATAAAAAATATAGGCTAAATATATGTTTGACACCTAAACATTAAAGATGTTTTGTGTTGCGTCCGTGTACGTGTGTGTATTTCCCTCATATTAAATATAAAATGCATGTGTAAACTTATATTTTGCCTAATGTCTGGACCTACTGGATTTTATTAAGGGAGTAGGTTGTGGATATATAAACAGAAGTGTCAATATATTGGTATTAAATGCATTTTCTGAGAATTTATATTTCAAGTTTTGGCTAATTTACCCTCAACTAGTTTTGTGATGTAGGTCTACGTATTTTATAATGTTAACTTCAAATAATATGATGTGGTAGCATTTGATTTGGACGGGAATGATAACTCAGGGAGGTGAAAGGGGCGTGTTGCGATTCTGCCTTCTCACACCGCGATACAGGATCGTGGACCTGAGTATCGCGATTTCGATTTTATATCGTATATCGTTACAGCCTTAATATCTATATATTTATATTTTAAAATGCCAATTATCCTGTCACTGTAAATACAGTTAAAATCCTCCATTTAATCTAATATAATTTCCTATTCTTTCAGAGAGAAATGTTGTCGCACGTTCATCTGCCAGTCATGGGTCTTTAATGTGGAGACTCTCCTCATGTGTTTGCAATTTGAATATAATAATGCATTTAAAAGTAAATGGCTAGACATATCTTTACAAAAGTTCACAATGCTGCTGCAGATGCAATATAATAATGTATCCAACATTGAATAAATACATTTTCGTCAGGTTAGATACTGATAATTAATCACTCAAAACCCTTTATTGAAACCTCTCTACACAACCACCGGACTCGTGCGTCCTCCATGTCTGTAGTTTTTTTTTAAACACTTTTTACTCATGTTTGTAGTTCTAATCGAATCCTCGTCCAACGCGCAATGGGTTGTGGGCAATATCAGCCGTTAGAGTGCGTATCAATCTGCACTTCGGATTCTGACCGGATTATAGTAGACCTTCCGGGTCTCTTTGGGACACTCATTTCAACATACTACAATTTGGGACGTACTAATTCTATTTTCGAATACTATTTAGGACGGATAGTATGCGAATTGGGACGCAGCACAGATCTTCAAACCACATTAACAGAACCTCTGACTCTTTCTGCAAAATCAAACTATCGCCTCAAAAACATTTTATCTGCTCAAAATCAAACAATGCTCTCAGATCATACACACATGGGTCAATATTATAAACACTACAGATCATTCAACCTTCCTCACACTCTTCCTCTTACGCACACCTGCATTTTTTGTTTACAGTACATTTATAGGTTTAGTCACATCATTAGAAATAAGTGTGAACAGTTTTGAGTCGTTGTGTGTTGTGTTTAACTTTCGCCTGCCTGTGTTCAGCGTTTTGAAACAATAGTGTATCACAGTGTGTTTTAGTGAGTGAAAATGTGAAAAATTCAGATATTTGCAAACAGTGTTTTAACTACCTGACCTTGTTCAATGTTTTACAGAAAGAGTGATTTATTTGACAAATTGGTTTAAACTATTGATAATTTGGTTCAGAGAATTTGATTTAGTGTTTTAGCAATTCAGAAAATTGTATTACTCTTATTGGTGAATCAATATAATGGATACTTGATGAATTAATGTATTAGTTTCTTTAAAATATATATAAAATTAAAGGTAAATTCCTTCTACCATTTGAATAATGTAAATATAATAATAGGCCTTAATATAATAAAGAGAATAATAATCAACATTAATATTCAGGGAAGTCGATTAGATAATATGTTATTAAGAGGGGTGTGTGAGGAATCTGGATGATGGATAATGATAATGATGATTTGCACAATATATTAGACAGATCTGACAGATTCATAATTCCTGATTCTGATGTGTTTTCTCTCCATCAGATCTTCTTCCGCTCACTCCGGATCTGAACACTGTGAATAAATACATCCATCTGACAGAGAACAACAGAGTGATTACTTACACGAACACAGTCCAGCCTTATCCAGATCATCCAGACAGATTTGATGATGTGTGGCAGGTGTTGTGTAGAGAGAGTGTGTGTGGACGCTGTTACTGGGAGATTGAGTGGAGTGGTGAACATGTGTGTATATCAGTGTCATATAAGAGCATCAGCAGGAAGGTATCGGGTAATGATTGTTTGTTTGGATATAATGATCAGTCCTGGAGTTTGTTCTGCTCTCCCTCAAGTTACTCATTCATACACAATAACATAAAGACTGATCTCCCTGTAAAGCCCATCAGCAGCAGTATAGGAGAGTATGTGTGTGACAGGAGAACAGGAGTGTATGTGGATCACAGTGCAGGAACTCTGTCCTTCTACAGCGTCTCTGACACAACGAGCCTCATACACACAGTCCAGACCACATTCACACACACACTCTATCCTGGGTTTAGGGTTTATACTGGATTGTTTTCTCTTTTCTCTAATTTTAACAGATCATCAGTGAAACTGTGTTGATGAGTGAGAACAGACTGTAGAGAGGTTCTACCCATAATGCTTTGAGCCGCATGATAAACCAGTAACAGTGAGATGTTCTAGAGTGTCTTGTTGTCTCTTCATATTGTCTTATTGTTAATACTTCAGCTGAACTTATGTCAGTGAAATTACAAAATAAATGAATTCTCATATAGACAGTAAGATCATTGTGTATGTGTGTGTTAATCACCTTTCAATTGAAAATGTATTGTTAAATAGGTAGTAAATTGTAGTTAAATAATAATTTAATAATAAATTGGTAGTAAAATTGATAAATGTCAGTTTATTAATAAATGTGAAATATATAAACCGAGATCCTCTGATCACACTGTAAACTTGATCAATGAAAGCATGAGCACAATTATTCTGATCTAATCCAGTTTCCTGCAAATAAACCTTGTCCTGAACAGACCTGATGCTCTGAGAACAGATAAAAACAACAAGATGGAGTCGAATCATCATCAGTCCAATCCAGATAACTCAGAAATATATGAGGTATGATGAAAGAAGGAAAACTGTGACTGAAATCAGTCCAGATGGACACCAAAAATATCATTCATTTCTGTAGAGCTGGACAATTTTCACAAGGATCAAGTTTCTTCTTGTTTTACTACTAACAAATACTATACACTAATCCTATTCTAATTATTAACACTAACCCAATAGAAAGAACCACCCCTAGACCATTTCTTTCATGATAGAAGTGTGTTTCCTGCAAAATGCGCTAAACGTGTTCACAGGACAACATTGCTTGGCACTGATCCATGTATTGAGCCTCTTTTGGAGGCACTTCAGCATCAAGATTGATCAATGACAGTCCCATGCTGGTCCAGCAGAGGGAGCATCTAGCTGGGAGACAGCGTGGCACCAGCTTCCTCACATTCTGGACCTCTGTAGAAGTGTCCACCTCCACACACTCTTCTTCCACAGACTCAGAGATAATATTGTCATCCACGCAGATCTTTTGTTGGTCACACGCAGCTGTGACCCACAGTTTGAATGGTATGGCCTTGTGTAAGGCCCACAGCTTCATACCATACACTCAGGATAGGACCTGTAACGTCTTAAGCCGTGCCTGGGTCAGAGGGAGGTCGTCAAGAAGGGCTTTATCGAAACTGATATAGTCACCATTTTGAATGAGCCCAATTGAGCTCACAAAAGTCATGACCTTCACAAGCTCCTGGTCTTTTAACACTTTCGGCAGTCTAAGCAGGGCCTCCTTCACCCATGGCATGCCATGCTCCATATATTTTTGCGTGTTTCTAATGAAGCTGAGATCCCTTTTCTTCAGCTCCAAACACACATCTCCCACCAAGCTAACCGCTTGTGCCTCCACAGACGGTTCTTCGCAGTAGTCATGGATCTCCCAGTATTCCTTAAAGTTCCAGTTCACCTTTTTGTTATTTCTAACGCTGTAAAACTTTAAGGCTGGAAAGTACCGGAGCTTGTGGCCACGCAATTCCCGCATCAGGCACAACATCACATCATGGCCTACTTGGGACACCATTTCTTTAGCCCTGCCAAATGTATGTGGAAAAGACACCTCGCCTTCATGGAGCCCTTTAGTGTCCTCGGGCAGCTTCTTTTCTGCAGGGCTGTGATGGGGATTCGATCATTTCTATCAAACAGATCACAGAGCAGAAGCATGACCAGCTCTGCCCCAACCACACTCATGCCAGCTCTGACCGCTTCAGAAAACCTGAACAGCCGTTCAATTCTACTCTGCTGTTTCTGGTTAGATGTCCAGTGACGCAGCGGAGGTGGAGCAAGTCCAGCACTTGCACTGCTGGTTGGGGCCAAACCAGCAAATCCCAGCTGATATGTAACACCTTTGCTCTGGTTAGAGCTGGTGTCCAGACTGACACTGTAAGCATAATCCCATAGGGAGAATGGATGGCCAAAGAACATAGCCTCCTTTGCCAGTGTGGTTTTCAAAGAGTGACCTCAGTTTAGCCACCATGTACTTGGCCACATCCTGAACAAAGCACATGGACCCAGCATAAGGGCAACAACAGTGAAGGGAACTAGCAAAGCCTTGTTCCTTAGCAAATTTACCAATACCTCCTCATCGAATGTGGACTCACTGTCCATTACACTGTCCGTCTATCTCTCCCTCAAAGAGAGCAACCTGCTCAATACGAGCCCTAACAGTAGGCCCGAACTTCAGACACATATCTGACATGTACATCAGATATGTGTCTGCCCTACTCCAGATATTCTTCAGCTGCCTTGATTGACACGCTCCACAGTTCACCAAGCACCCACTGACTTGGATGCACTCTGACCTTTCTAATGCTGTTGTGGGATGTAGAAGCATATAATTGTACAGACATGAGTTTGTATCCAAGCTCACTCTCCCTAAACACCCCCTGAAGTGCCCTGGAGATATCAATACCTCTGTTGCTGGAGAAGTTGGCAGTCTCTAGGGCTGCACGATGTATCACTTTAACATCGATATCGCGATGTGCGAATCCATGATAGTCACATCGCAAGGATGTGCGATGTCACTTATAGGGATCATAGTTAATCCGTGATTCGTGATCAGTAGGCTACGTGCCAGCAGCTCCCCAGCCCGTAAGGATTGTGATTCGCGGATTAAATGCGAAGTTCTATGAGTTTATCAATTTGCAAGTCCTGTCAGTTTAAACATCAAGTTCAAGAAGACTGGAACTTGCGCACTGTTTTCTGTCGGTCTTACTTATTTTTGTCCCGCCAAAGCTTGACCGGTGAATGATGTAGATGAGTGATGCAGATGACGATGAGTGACTTCTGCGCTCATTTAAATGAGAGAGTGAAAGTCCCGGTCGCGCGTGCACTCTCGTCTCATCGTCTGCAAACTGTCTTGATCTCTCTCCCGCCCTCGCGCATATCAATGATTTGAGTTGACTGAATATCTTTGAGAATACATGACGGTAAAAGGAGAATACATGACGTTTTTTTTTTTCCTGAACTACCACTGGTTGTTCCACATATTCAGATGACATTACATAAACCACACTTTGAATTAAAAAAAATGCTATCCAGTGATGAAATGTTTTCTGTGTTGACACAAATCTTGTGCGATGTTCTAACCTGCCTGGATAATCACACAACGTGTGGCGTGGTCCGTTAATGACACGTCCGATTCGCGAACTAATGACTCATTTGAACCGATTCACTTTAATGAATGGTTAAAACAACTGATCTATTCAACACTGAACTCAAGATACATAAATCGGAAACACTTTACAATAAGGTTCCATTTATTAAGTCTAGTAAACTACATTAATAATAATAATTCATTACATTTATATAGCACTTTTCTCTGCACTCAAAGTGCTTTATATAGGGGGAAGGGGACTCTCCTCAACCACCACTAATGTGCTGCATCCTGTAAACATAACCTGTTAACATTAGTAAACATTCAATTAATATTAGTTTCTATGCGTATTTACTCCATGACAAAACCACCCCAGTCATTCTAGAATGATTCATTCTTTCCAAATAGTTTCTATGCGTAGTTTCTATAGTTTCTATGCGTAGTTTCTATAATAGTTTCTATAGTTTCTATGCGTATTTACTCCATGACAAAACCACCCCAGTCATTCTAGAATGATTCATTCTTTCCAAATAGAGCTATTCAAGTCATCTGGGGAAATTGTTCTAATATCGCAATATATATCGCGGAAATATAAAATATCGCAATGCCATTTTTTGCCAATATCGTGCAGCCCTAGCAGTCTCGTTCATTGTCAGAGCTGAAAACAGACTACTTCTGTTCCCCACCAACTCCTGCACACCATACCTAGACCACATTAAGTGCACCATAGGGTCTTTTTTTGACTAAAAGTTGTTATTTTCATTTAATTACTATGCAAACCAATCAAATTTTCGGCAAATTCAGCTTGAGTCACTTGATTACTGCTACCTCACTCATAGATCAGTAGTTGAAATCTGAATGGGCTCTATGCACGGCGGGATTTCCGGTGAAGGTCTAAGGATGCTCGATAACTTCCGCCGATCGTAGAGTCCAATGCAATAGCGAGAATTTATATTGAATTTTATACTCCATGGTTATACTAAAGGAACGTTAGTCACAAAAACAGATAAAACAGACACCCCTCGTTGTGTTTATGCTTCTTTTTAAAATTATATTAAATAAACATAACTATATATAAAATTACATCTAAATGTGTGTACGTTTCGTTTCAAAGACGGGAGGACAGTCAATTTTGAAGACTCTGCCATAGTCCTGTTTTCCTCGGTTTTCCTCCGCTTTAATCTCCACAACCGGAAATGGACGAGCATCCTTACGTCAAATGCGGAACTTATGCGTGCATATAGCCCATTGGTATGTTCTGTGATTTTTAAAGAGCAAGTTGTAATTATGCAGTAATTATACATTAACATCTCATTTTTACATTACATTTATTATTATATGTGTAATTATGATTTTTTTTTGGAGCAGTAATATTCATTGTATGAACATTAAAACCTATTAAAAAATTTAAAAAATGCATATTTTGGTTAAACTAAACTGAGTTTGAAGAGTCTGGGAATGGCAGCAGATTTTTTTCTTTGTTTACAAACATCGTCTGGTTCAGGAGGGTCATCGTCTGTGTGGAGGCTGAAGAGAGAGGTTGTGTGGTTTTATACTGTGAAAACTGAGTGAATTAGAGAAATGGCAGTGCTTTGTGAGACTGGAAAGGTGAACTCAGACAACATTTTGTCTGCTGTGTCACGTTTTCAGTATTGGAGGAGTTTTTACACGACGAGGATGTAAAAATCCCCATTCACTGCACCAGTGCAGACTCTGAGAGTTCAGATATGCCATTGATGGGGTGGTGGTTCAGCTGATGGACTTGTGTGGTGTGGTTGGACATGTCCACTACATGTTCCTTCCTGAAATTCACACTCATATTATTAATGAGCGTAATGAAATTGTAAGGAAGCACATTAAAGTGAGCACTCTAACAGAGGAGCATGTACGTGCACTGCACAACTGCAGTGGCTGGACGCTGGGCCATGTTGATGGAGGCTATTTTTTTTTTTACTTTTCTGTTGTGCCAAAAAGTAATGTACAATAGAGGACATGTTCTCGGAGAAGTACACAGCAAAATATTAGACTGCAGAGATTTTGAACGCCGTTGTAGAGGACTTTCAGTCTGCACTGCGTGCTAAGGCACCCCGAAATATGGATCGCCCATCAGTCATAATGGCAAATATTCATGACCTGTCCCATTTTAATGTACTTGATGGTGACCAACGTTTCTTGTTTGTGCTTTTACAAAAGTCCATAAGTAAGGTCACTGAAGGGCTGAATGTTGACATCATGTGAACTTTGACCATGTTTGGCCAGAAAAGTGAAGACATTCTGGATTTGAGTGCATCAGATTTGTTAGAGGAACTATGCTGCAGTATTGTAATGCAAACAATAAAAGTTACGTCCTTGTAAAGACTATGAGTAAAAATCAAACAATCGTTTTACAGCATATAGGTTTGCACAAAAGTAAATTCAAGAGGTAAATTTACTACAACGGTGTGTACGGGGTATAAGAAAAGGGTTAAAAAGCTGTTTATAATAAACACACAAAAGTGTGCAAATGACAGGTTTATTACTCTGATAGATTTAGTCACTCTCGCACTGTACTCCCTATTTTAATGCACCTTAGACATTGCACATAACACACAAAAAAAAGAAAAAAAAGGAAAAGATAGGGACTGATGAGATGTGGGGGAAGGTTATCTTATGTTATACAAAGTATTATCTTATATTATATACCATGATATATTATATTATCTTATTATATCATATTTTATTTTATGCAGGATTGACAATGGCAATTGTTACATAGGAGGAAGGATGGGAATAAAAATCTACCAACACAATATGGGCAGTATGATGGTAGTGGGGAGTGGGATGGTGATTGTAATGACAATGGTAATAAATAATAAATGGTTACTTTGTTTACGCACACATACACATACACATACCCACACTCACACCCGCTCACATTCACACTTAGATCAAACACTTAAATCACTCTTGTCACTGCTGGAATCATGGATTTACAAGATTGCTCACTACTGCACTATGTTGGTTTGTTTGTATGTATGTCTGACTGTTAAATAAAAAAAAAAAAAAAAAGATTTAGTCATCTTGTTCAGACAGCAGATGACACTGTTTCACATTATGTATGTTGGACTGTATATGTTTTAGGTGAAGACCTTTCTTAAAGAGCTGTCAACATTCTGCGTTTTATATGAATAAATGACAATTAATTTAAGTAATAGTCTTCTGTTTGAGAATATTTGACTAAGCTGATACTTTGTTTAGGTCAACTTCCCCATCTATCTATGATGTGGAATCACACAGACAGTATTAACACAAAAGTAAGTCCATGCTGTTTTACACTTAAACTATACGGCAGAGTCACATCTTCTGATCTATTGCTAAAGTTTAAAGGGTTACTTCACCCATTTGCATTAAGCTTTGTATCTTTAGAAACCCAGTCATATTTTTGAATGGTCATGGTTTATTCCCTTATTTTCCCCCGAGATGGGAGAAATAAGGATTTAAGTGTTTTATTTCCTGCTTATCGTGACGTAAAAATCGTCATTTTGCGTCACAATAAGCAGGAAGTCACATTTCATTGAAATGTCAACAGACTACAATGATTAGCTCATTATTATTCAAGGGTGTGGCACCCACTCACCCACAGGCCTATTACAGATCAGTGGGTAGGACTTCACTTGCAGAAACTGAAATCAATATCCGCCATCTTGTTTGGAAGCTAAGCTAACAAGCCCTGTGGAGATATAGTAAGTTATGACAATGACGGAAGAAACTAAACATGATATGGAAGAAGAGGATTTTGAAATTCTGCTGCTCGAATCCGATGTTCGTGGCTATCTTTATGAGACGCAGTATAGTTTAGAGCAGCTGAGGCTGATGGAGGAGCAGGAGACGCCGAGGCGGCGGCCTGTCGCGCTCGAGGACCCCTGCGCTGGGCGGATTGCTGTTGCCTGTACTCTCTCTGTGTGCTACGGCCTACGGACACAGAGTCCGTCTGCTGAAGAGAATTTCAAGATGGCAATTTCTCCTGGAGGAAATCTCTGAATCAGACGAGCACACGGACGTTTGTGTTGTGATAGTTTCGCCTTCAGAACATCCAGGTATCATGCAGTAATTCACCATACAGAAATAAATACAAACGAGGAGTAATTCACTAACGTTAATGTGTTTACAAATGTAACGTGAACGGGGTTTGTTGTTGTGGGAAGAAAGAGGCATGAACCGGCGAACATTTAAACATTTTAATAGTAAAATGAACAAATACAAAACGAAAGTAAGCCAGCGTTACACACAACAGAAACAAATAAACATAAAATCAGGCCTGTTTCTCTCTTGATCTGCCGTCGTCGCTCCCCATTTTATGCATTCGCTCCTTCGTGAGAGACGCACCGGCGCGCGCCTAACAGCTGTCTTTCATTATCACTCACGCTACTGGCCTCGCGCAGCGCGCCGTCCTCTTACATCCCTCGCCCTCGATCGTCCTGCTCGCCACAGCCAACTAACTAGACATTTTGTTTGAAATGAATTTCAAACTCTTACTCTGGTGACAGCTAATGTTAGCGTTGTAGACGGAAGAGTGAATTCTCTGTTTGCGCTGTTCCGGTGGATGGGTGGGTTAGTGGGTGTGGCTTGCGGAGCTGTGCAATGCAGTGGCATTCTGGGTACTGTAGTTTTTTAACACAAATGCGCCCCTTGGTTATTTTCTGTCTTTTCTCGGTCAAGAGGGCACCAAATTAAAAAATTATTTTACATTTTGACTACATATATGATCCACTTTCAATAAAGATTAATGTTGCAATGGGTGAAATGCTCCTTTAAGTGAGTGTGAGGTACACAATATTATCACATATACAATACTGAATGAAGTACAACTGCTGTACTGATGTAAAATTTTATCCCAACCTTGTCGCTTGTACTTGTAGAATCGCACTTCTTAAAAATCACAATAGATATTGTATCGGCACCCAAATATCATGATAGTATTGAATTGAGAGATAGGTGTATCGTCCCAGACCTATGAGGAACTGGACACAGTTTTCAGTCCTGCGGTACCAGTGAAGTATTTATGAAACAGACTTACTGTACTATTAAGGGTGTTGTCTGGCTTCTCTGTAACTTTTATTCTTTGAGTGTGTGTCTGAGACTGATTAAACACAATGTGTGTGGGACCAGGAATGAGGAAGCTCTTTACAGACACGCCTGTTTTGCACACGACACTTAAACACAGAACCAGGAAACAAGAAACAGTTTCAGTTCAGGGAAAGAGAAACTGAACTGTAGTTGAGCTGTTGTGTGTTTGTGTCTCTGTATTCATGCAAAAATGGCAGAAGCCAGGTTTTCTCGGGATGAGTTCATGTGCTCAGTGTGTCTGGACCTCCTGAAGGATCCAGTGACCACTTCCTGTGGACACAGTTACTGTAAGATCTGTATTACAGACTGCTGGGATCAGGAGGATGAGAAGAGAGTCTACAGCTGCCCTCAGTGCAGACAGACCTTCAGTTCAAGACCTGCTTTAGCTAAAAACACCATTCTGGCTGAAGTGGTGGAGAAACTGAAGAAGACTACACTTCCTGCTGACCGTTACGCTGGAGCTGGAGATGTGCAGTGTGACGTCTGTGATGGAAGAAAACACAAAGCCGTCAAGTCCTGTCTGGTGTGTCTGGAGTCTTACTGTCAAACTCATCTCGACCGTCATGAGGAATTTCACTCACGTAAGCCACATAAAGTGACTGAAGCCACTGGACGACTGCAGGAGATGATCTGCCAAACACATGATAAACTCCTCGAGGTTTTCTGCCGCACTGATCAGAAGTGTATATGTCTGCTGTGTGTGATGGATGAACATAAAAACCACGACACTGTATCAGCTGCAGTTCAGAGGACAGAGAAACAGGTATGAACTTGAAGGTGTCTCATAATACTCATTTACAGGCTCATCATTTTGTTTCTGGCTCTACTAGAATACATTTACATATTTAATGTCTGTTTTTACACTCTCTGTCTGAACTCTGTTTTAGCCCTTTTAACAGAGACATTATTCAATATATTCTTTTGTGTTATGCAAGAGAAAGTCATACAAGTTTGGAAAGACATGAGGATGAGCATTAGGATCTTTAACCGATCAGACTTCACCTATACTGGATTTATATCTGTTTACCTGATGATTTGTGTGATGTTTCTCCTGTCATTGGTTTGTCCTTTAGCACCAGCTGAAGGAGACGCAGAGGTCGATCCAGCAGAGGATCCAGCAGAGAGAGAAAGATCTTCAGCAGCTGAGAGAGGCTGTGGCGTCTCATAAGGTGAGTCTGGAGAACAAGAGAAGTTTGAGACGTCTCAGTCAGGACTCACTGAAGCTCACTGTGTGATTGTGATGTGTGTGTAACAGCGCTCTGCACAGACAGCAGTGGAGGACAGCGAGAGGATCTTCACTGAGTTCATCCGCTCCATTGAGAGAAGCCGCTCTGAGGCGACACAGCGGATCAGAGATCAGGAAAAGACTGCAGTGAGTCGAGCTGAAGGACGACTGGAGCGACTGGAGCAGGAGATCAATGATCTGAGGAGGAGACACGCTGAGCTGGAGCAGCTTTCACACACACAGGATCACATCCAGTTCCTGCAGGTAACAGAGATCTAGAAGAACAGGAGCATAGTGGACTTGAGCAAGAGACTCAGAGAAACATTTCATGAGAGCAGAATGAGCTGTTGACTGAAGTGTTGATCTGTGTGTTCGGTTATTATACAATCATCAGTCACACTCTCTTCTTCTGCAGTGTATTTAAACCACAAAACCTGACATTGGGATCGTGTTGAATGAGACAGAATGAGTCAAAAACTTCAGAATTAATCAAATCTACTCAGTCCTGCCGTTTGACACCATTGATGCACTTGATCTGTTACAATGATATTGTAGATGTTTGATCATCCAAGTGTTTTCCTAGAAAGTTTAAATATGGTGTAAATGGCAAATGCTAGAACTTATTGCACTAGCATGATATATCTGCTTCATATCTGTTGATATAAACCACAAACCCTGACATTGGGATAATGTCCTAAGAGTCCTTGTGAATTTTAGAGGCAAAAGTTTAGAACTGCTCAAAAGTTATTAATAAAGGTAAATCTACTCGTTGCCTTTGAGCGGCTTTTCCTGATTCAATTTACTCAACGTGACTCCATTGAGGCACTTGACATTTGTTATTGCCCGATGTTTGATCATCCAAGTGATTTTTTACTAGAACTTGTGGCTCTAACATGATATAATGGATATGAGAATGAAGCTGATGTTGTGAAAGTGCTGGATTGAGGAGAGTTACTAAAGATCAACAAGAGCCACAGAAATCTGACAGTAGTGCAGGTTATTGATGAAGTGTGGAGGTGATGAGCTTTGATTTCTGTTTTCTGTAGAGTTTCCCGTCTCTCTCAGCTCCTCCTGAATCTACAGACGTGAATGACAATCCCTGCAGTACTCTCTCCTCTTTTGATGGTGTGAGAGAATCTGTCCATCAGCTGAGAGACAAACTGGAGGATTTCTGCAAAGATGAGCTGAAGAAGATCTCTGACAGAGGTAAAGTCCTGGAGATTCATCAGCTCTCAGAAATCATCCTCCATCTTCTCATATCATGTAGAAGATCATGTTAGAAATGTCTTAGGAATGGATGTAGGGATCATTTTCTCTCATGATAATCACACTCTTCATTTCTGTTGATTTCCACAGTCACTTTCACCAACATTGTACCCAGAACCAGGAACGACCTCCTACAATGTAAGTCACTAAGAAAACAAGCAGAGAAACTCTGAGTGTGTTCATGTTCTTCCTGTAGAAGGTGAACGAAAACATGACAAAAGAGTTTTAGAGCTGATCATTGGCGCTTTCTAAGGTGCGAAAAAAGATTTACAAGGTGTAATTTGTAGGCCTGGTTTCACAGACAGAGTTTAGATTAATCCAGGATTAAGCCTTAGTTCAATTAGGGCATTTAATTAGCTTTTATAAACGCACCTTAGAAAAAAACATTACTGGTGTGCATCTTGAGACAAAACAATTGCACTGAAATATTTTAAGATACAGTCGTGCTCAGAATTAATGGCACCCCTGGTAAATATGATGAAAACTGGCTTTAAAAAATAATTCTGGATTGTTTATCCTTTTGATCTTCCATTCAAAAAATTGGCAAAATTCTAACCTTTCATTGTAGCAAAAGAATTGAAAGTGGGGGTAAATCACACTATGAAATAAATGTTTTTCTCCAAAACACTCTGGCCATAATTATTGGCACCCCTAGAATTTTTTATGAGAAAAATATCTCTGAAGTACATTCCCATTAATATTTAATTTTTTAAGCACATCAGGGTGACTAGGAACATGAAATTGTCCAGCTATGACTTCTTGTTTCAAGGAGTTTAAATATGAGGAAGCACAAAGGTCAAATTCCCTGAATCATCCATCACAATGAATAAAACCAAAGAACATGGTTCTGATGTGCATCAAAAGATTGTTGAGCTTCACAAAATAGAAAGTGGATGTAAGAAAATAGCTAACGAATTGAAAATCCCCATTTTGACCATCAGGACAATAATTAAGAAGTTATAATCAACTAAAGATGTTATGATTCTGCCAGGAAGAGGACGTGTGTCTATTTTGCCTTAATGGACGGTGAGGATGAAAGTTTGAGTGTCCAAAGACTCTTCAAGGATCACAGATGGAGAATTGCAGAGATTAGTTGAGTCTTGGGGTCAGAAAACCTAAAAAAAAAATTATCAAACAACCCCTACATCCCCACATGTTGTTTGAGAGGGTTTCAAGAAAAATGCTCCTCGCTCATCCAAAAACAAACTCCAGCATATTCAGGTGTCAGACACGACTGGATCTTCAAACGGCACAGGGTTCTGTGGTCAGATGAAACTAAAAAAGGGGCTTTTTGGCAGCAAACCCAGCAGATGTGTTTGGTGCAAACAGGGATTAAGAGTACCCCATGCCTACGGTTAAATATACTACTGGATCTTGCATGTTGTGGGCCTATTTATTTGCTGGAGGTCCTGGACATCTTGTTCAGATACATGGTATTATGGATTCTATCAAATACAAAAAGATAAAAAAATAAAAACCTGACGCCTTCTGCTAGAAATCTTATAATGGGCCGTGGTTGGATCTTCCATCAGGACAACGATCCAAATCAAAAATCAACACAAAAATTAGTTACGGAGCACAAAATGAAGCTTCTGCCATGACCGTCCCAGACCCTGACCTGATGAGTGGAGTGAACTGAAGAGATGAAGCACCAACATGAATCTGGGAATCTGCAGGATCTGGAGAGAGTCTATATGGAGGAATGGTCTCTGATCTCTGGTCAGGTGTTCTCCAAACTCATCAGGCATTATAGGAGAAGACTCAGATCTGTTATCTTGGCAAAAGTTTACAGATCTGAGGTTGCAAAAAGTTTTTAATAACAGGGTGCCAATAATTATGGCCAGAGTGTTTGAGAAAAACATTTATTTCATAGTGTGATTTACCCCCACTTTCAATTCTTTTGCTTCAATGAAAGGTTAGAATTTTGCCAATTTTTTGAATGGAAGATCAAAAGGATAAACAATGCAGAATTATTTTTTACAGCCAGTTTTCATCATATTTACCAGGGATGCCATTAATTCTGAGCACGACTGTATGCATGTCCAAGTTAATCACTTGGACACTGTCAGCAGTACTGACAGCAAAATAGACCACAGAATATTTTGTTCTGTATGACAGGTGCAATATTTGGAAATTGATAATTATTTATTTTCAAATTATATTTGTATCTGAAATGATGTCAAAACCTAGACATTCAACCGTCAAAATTGAATTTATTAATATGTATTCGTGTACAAAATAACATATTGTAGCGACTGTCAATGGCTGTGTGGCTGTCAATCAGCGATGTGGAACCCCGGAGATGGTCCTCACTGCGGAACATGAAATCCATGGGGAGGAGTCGGATCCAGATCCAACTCCTCCCACCTTACATACACCTAAACCTAACCAACTCCGCCCCCTGATCCCTAAACCCACCCCTAATCCCTAAACCCACCCCTAATCCTACCCATCTCCACCCCTTGGATCGTGATCCGACTCCTCCCCGTGGATCTCATGTTCTGCATTGAGGTGCTACTGGAACCCCGGGCACGCTGTTGGTTGGCCTGGGGAGAGGGGGGCGTGTTGAGGAAGTTCGTCTGTTATTATGGTTGCGGTGTTCTGAAGCTATGTTTCTGAATGCTTGCACGTTGTGCTTGGCGAATAAACAAGTTAACTGAACTTGCGTGTCGTGTGAAAAATAGGCGTCGGTTCTACTTCTAGCATGCGCGCGTTTTCCTCGTGGCTCTAGCGCACGTCACTCAGGCAGTCTGCAAGCTCTAACCTGTTAACATGGGAGCCGAAATAAAAACGGACATGCCACGCAGCCAATGTGTCACAGGGCACTCTGTGCCACCGCATTAATAGACGTGTTAAAAATACTGAGAATATATTTATATACATGTATCCGAGTCCTGATCGCGAGGTAACATCCTATTCCGATCGAGTCTGAAACCACGTGATCGGGCCCGATTTCCGATCACTTGATCGGATCGGGACATCCCTAATTAAATTAACTGTTTTCTATTTTCTATTATATATAATATATCTATTAGGGCTGTAACGATACACCAAACCCACGATTTGTATCGCGATTCTATCACGGGGGCGGGGCTTGGGGTGAAAAAATAGATTTTGAGAGGAAAAAATATACCAGTATTTTTATTAAATAACATTTGGAAAAATTTGTATAATCTGAACACCAAACAACAATAATAAGTATGCAAATTATTAAACTAAAACAGGCAGTTTAGGCTGCTGCTTTTGGGTTGTTTTCTGTGCTCCAACTAAATTGATTTTGGGATGGTGCCATAGAATATGCATCTGCATTTAGACGAGTTGCCGGTCAATTGAGGAAGCTCATCACAACACTTACGGCAAATTGTGTGGGTCTTGTAGACTACATGATTACCATCCTTGTTCTCCATCGTGTAGCCGAAATGTTTCCATACTGCTGACTGAAATGTATTGGGAGGATCCGCAATCTCTGGGTTGTTTTCAATGTTTCTTCATGTTCTTCAACTAGCTTGCGTCACATGGAAAGCTAGGCTAGTTACGACTCACATCTTAAAGTGTGACGCTTAAAAGACGCTTACACGTTAAACATTTTTAAATAGTTGGTTGGGATAGAGTCACCGAGTATTTAATTATAGAATATCAAATAGGTTGTGCGATTATGGTCTAAAAAAATCTCCATGTTTTCGGTGCTGATGCAGTGGTGACCTACCCTATCTCACGACGACACTTGTGTAAGGTAAGGTTGACTCATGTAAGGTAAGGGTGACACTGCCAATAAAGCACCTACTGTAAAAGCTGACACAAAGAACCGTCAAAAGTAATGATTATGAATGTCAAATATAGCAAGGAGACATTTTTATTGTTTATTAATAAAGTGTTTTCTGTCAGTGTCAGCTGCAAAGAAGCTGCGATGCTGACTCGCAATCTTCTCAGAAGTGAATGCGCCAGAGAGAAATGCACATTTCATATGGATTACATAAGCATAGAGCAGTCTGTTTTCTTTAGTTTTGAATTGTTCTTTTTTTTAAAGTAGACATCTCAATATAGCTATATTTATTTCTCAGGTCTATAGGCTTATAGGGTTTCGATTCATGAGACGAGCTCCAGTTCAGGCGCCGGCACCTCAATGTCATGATTATCTGTGTGCTAGCTATATTTTCTTCTTATTTATTAAATCCAGGCAATTGGTTGATGAAACATTTATTAAAATTGAGATACAATACAATTGATTAAAAAAATAAATTTCTATTTAAAGAAAGTCTTTGTGCTTTCTGTTTGAATTCTCTGAAAGTTTTAGCGCCGCTTCCAGAGAACTGTCACGACATTGTTTTTTCCTGCGAACACGAAAAATAAAACAAAATAAATATTTTATGTTCTGGGGTGAGCCAACCCTTCATCCGGTGGCTAGTATTACTTTTGGTTTGTAGTGTAATTTACAGAATTATAAAAAATATAGGCTAAATATATGTTTGACACCTAAACATTAAAGATGTTTTGTGTTGCGTCCGTGTACGTGTGTGTATTTCCCTCATATTAAATATAAAATGCATGTGTAAACTTATATTTTGCCTAATGTCTGGACCTACTGGATTTTATTAAGGGAGTAGGTTGTGGATATATAAACAGAAGTGTCAATATATTGGTATTAAATGCATTTTCTGAGAATTTATATTTCAAGTTTTGGCTAATTTACCCTCAACTAGTTTTGTGATGTAGGTCTACGTATTTTATAATGTTAACTTCAAATAATATGATGTGGTAGCATTTGATTTGGACGGGAATGATAACTCAGGGAGGTGAAAGGGGCGTGTTGCGATTCTGCCTTCTCACACCGCGATACAGGATCGTGGACCTGAGTATCGCGATTTCGATTTTATATCGTATATCGTTACAGCCTTAATATCTATATATTTATATTTTAAAATGCCAATTATCCTGTCACTGTAAATACAGTTAAAATCCTCCATTTAATCTAATATAATTTCCTATTCTTTCAGAGAGAAATGTTGTCGCACGTTCATCTGCCAGTCATGGGTCTTTAATGTGGAGACTCTCCTCATGTGTTTGCAATTTGAATATAATAATGCATTTAAAAGTAAATGGCTAGACATATCTTTACAAAAGTTCACAATGCTGCTGCAGATGCAATATAATAATGTATCCAACATTGAATAAATACATTTTCGTCAGGTTAGATACTGATAATTAATCACTCAAAACCCTTTATTGAAACCTCTCTACACAACCACCGGACTCGTGCGTCCTCCATGTCTGTAGTTTTTTTTTAAACACTTTTTACTCATGTTTGTAGTTCTAATCGAATCCTCGTCCAACGCGCAATGGGTTGTGGGCAATATCAGCCGTTAGAGTGCGTATCAATCTGCACTTCGGATTCTGACCGGATTATAGTAGACCTTCCGGGTCTCTTTGGGACACTCATTTCAACATACTACAATTTGGGACGTACTAATTCTATTTTCGAATACTATTTAGGACGGATAGTATGCGAATTGGGACGCAGCACAGATCTTCAAACCACATTAACAGAACCTCTGACTCTTTCTGCAAAATCAAACTATCGCCTCAAAAACATTTTATCTGCTCAAAATCAAACAATGCTCTCAGATCATACACACATGGGTCAATATTATAAACACTACAGATCATTCAACCTTCCTCACACTCTTCCTCTTACGCACACCTGCATTTTTTGTTTACAGTACATTTATAGGTTTAGTCACATCATTAGAAATAAGTGTGAACAGTTTTGAGTCGTTGTGTGTTGTGTTTAACTTTCGCCTGCCTGTGTTCAGCGTTTTGAAACAATAGTGTATCACAGTGTGTGTTTTAGTGAGTGAAAATGTGAAAAATTCAGATATTTGCAAACAGTGTTTTAACTACCTGACCTTGTTCAATGTTTTACAGAAAGAGTGATTTATTTGACAAATTGGTTTAAACTATTGATAATTTGGTTCAGAGAATTTGATTTAGTGTTTTAGCAATTCAGAAAATTGTATTACTCTTATTGGTGAATCAATATAATGGATACTTGATGAATTAATGTATTAGTTTCTTTAAAATATATATAAAATTAAAGGTAAATTCCTTCTACCATTTGAATAATGTAAATATAATAATAGGCCTTAATATAATAAAGAGAATAATAATCAACATTAATATTCAGGGAAGTCGATTAGATAATATGTTATTAAGAGGGGTGTGTGAGGAATCTGGATGATGGATAATGATAATGATGATTTGCACAATATATTAGACAGATCTGACAGATTCATAATTCCTGATTCTGATGTGTTTTCTCTCCATCAGATCTTCTTCCGCTCACTCTGGATCTGAACACTGTGAATAAATACATCCATCTGACAGAGAACAACAGAGTGATTACTTACACGAACACAGTCCAGCCTTATCCAGATCATCCAGACAGATTTGATGATGTGTGGCAGGTGTTGTGTAGAGAGAGTGTGTGTGGACGCTGTTACTGGGAGATTGAGTGGAGTGGTGAACATGTGTGTATATCAGTGTCATATAAGAGCATCAGCAGGAAGGTATCGGGTAATGATTGTTTGTTTGGATATAATGATCAGTCCTGGAGTTTGTTCTGCTCTCCCTCAAGTTACTCATTCATACACAATAACATAAAGACTGATCTCCCTGTAAAGCCCATCAGCAGCAGTATAGGAGAGTATGTGTGTGACAGGAGAACAGGAGTGTATGTGGATCACAGTGCAGGAACTCTGTCCTTCTACAGCGTCTCTGACACAACGAGCCTCATACACACAGTCCAGACCACATTCACACACACACTCTATCCTGGGTTTAGGGTTTATACTGGATTGTTTTCTCTTTTCTCTAATTTTAACAGATCATCAGTGAAACTGTGTTGATGAGTGAGAACAGACTGTAGAGAGGTTCTACCCATAATGCTTTGAGCCGCATGATAAACCAGTAACAGTGAGATGTTCTAGAGTGTCTTGTTGTCTCTTCATATTGTCTTATTGTTAATACTTCAGCTGAACTTATGTCAGTGAAATTACAAAATAAATGAATTCTCATATAGACAGTAAGATCATTGTGTATGTGTGTGTTAATCACCTTTCAATTGAAAATGTATTGTTAAATAGGTAGTAAATTGTAGTTAAATAATAATTTAATAATAAATTGGTAGTAAAATTGATAAATGTCAGTTTATTAATAAATGTGAAATATATAAACCGAGATCCTCTGATCACACTGTAAACTTGATCAATGAAAGCATGAGCACAATTATTCTGATCTAATCCAGTTTCCTGCAAATAAACCTTGTCCTGAACAGACCTGATGCTCTGAGAACAGATAAAAACAACAAGATGGAGTCGAATCATCATCAGTCCAATCCAGATAACTCAGAAATATATGAGGTATGATGAAAGAAGGAAAACTGTGACTGAAATCAGTCCAGATGGACACCAAATATATCATTCATTTCTGTAGAGCTGGACAATTTTCACAAGGATCAAGTTTCTTCTTGTTTTACTACTAACAAATACTATACACTAATCCTATTCTAATTATTAACACTAACCCAATAGAAAGAACCACCCCTAGACCATTTCTTTCATGATAGAAGTGTGTTTCCTGCAAAATGCGCTAAACGTGTTCACAGGACAACATTGCTTGGCACTGATCCATGTATTGAGCCTCTTTTGGAGGCACTTCAGCATCAAGATTGATCAATGACAGTCCCATGCTGGTCCAGCAGAGGGAGCATCTAGCTGGGAGACAGCGTGGCACCAGCTTCCTCACATTCTGGACCTCTGTAGAAGTGTCCACCTCCACACACTCTTCTTCCACAGACTCAGAGATAATATTGTCATCCACGCAGATCTTTTGTTGGTCACACGCAGCTGTGACCCACAGTTTGAATGGTATGGCCTTGTGTAAGGCCCACAGCTTCATACCATACACTTAGGATAGGACCTGTAACGTCTTAAGCCGTGCCTGGGTCAGAGGGAGGTCGTCAAGAAGGGCTCTCAGTTTATCGAAACTGATATAGTGACCATTTTGAATAAGCCCAATTGAGCTCACAAAAGTCATGACCTTCACAAGCTCCTGGTCTTTTAACACTTTCGGCAGTCTAAGCAGGGCCTCCTTCACCCATGGCATGCCATGCTCCATATATTTTTGCGTGTTTCTAATGAAGCTGAGATCCCTTTTCTCCAGCTCCAAACACACATCTCCCACCAAGCTAACCGCTTGCGCCTCCACAGACGGTTCTTCGCAGTAGTCATGGATCTCCCAGTATTCCTTAAAGTTCCAGTTCACCTTTTTGTTATTTTTAATGCTGTAAAACTTTAAGGCTGGAAAGTACCGGAGCTTGTGGCCACGCAATTCCGCATCAGGCACAACATCACATCATGGCCTACTTGGACACCATTTCTTTAGCCCTGCCAAATGTATGTGGAAAAGACACCTCGCCTTCAAGGGTCTCGCAAAGACCCTGCATGGACATGGAGCCCTTTAGTGTCCTCGGGCAGCTTCTTTTCTGCAGGGCTGTGATGGGGATTCGATCATTTCTATCAAACAGATCACAGAGCAGAAGCATGACCAGCTCTGCCCCAACCACACTCATGCCAGCTCTGACCGCTTCAGAAAACCTGAACAGCCGTTCAATTCTACTCTGCTGTTTCTGGTTAGATGTCCAGTGACGCAGCGGAGGTGGAGCAAGTCCAGCACTTGCACTGCTGGTTGGGGCCAAACCAGCAAATCCCAGCTGATATGTAACACCTTTGCTCTGGTTAGAGCTGGTGTCCAGACTGACACTGTAAGCATAATCCCATAGGGAGAATGGATGGCCAAAGAACATAGCCTCCTTTGCCAGTGTGGTTTTCAAAGAGTGACCTCAGTTTAGCCACCATGTACTTGGCCACATCCTGAACAAAGCACATGGACCCAGCATAAGGGCAACAACAGTGAAGGGAACTAGCAAAGCCTTGTTCCTTAGCAAATTTACCAATACCTCCTCATCGAATGTGGACTCACTGTCCATTACACTGTCCGTCTATCTCTCCCTCAAAGAGAGCAACCTGCTCAATACGAGCCCTAACAGTAGGCCCGAACTTCAGACACATATCTGACATGTACATCAGATATGTGTCTGCCCTACTCCAGATATTCTTCAGCTGCCTTGATTGACACGCTCCACAGTTCACCAAGCACCCACTGACTTGGATGCACTCTGACCTTTCTAATGCTGTTGTGGGATGTAGAAGCATATAATTGTACAGACATGAGTTTGTATCCAAGCTCACTCTCCCTAAACACCCCCTGAAGTGCCCTGGAGATATCAATACCTCTGTTGCTGGAGAAGTTGGCAGTCTCTAGGGCTGCACGATGTATCACTTTAACATCGATATCGCGATGTGCGAATCCATGATAGTCACATCGCAAGGATGTGCGATGTCAACTTATAGGGATCATAGTTAATCCGTGATTCGTGATCAGTAGGCTACGTGCCAGCAGCTCCCAGCCCGTAAGGATTGTGATTCGCGGATTAAATGCGAAGTTCTATGAGTTTATCAATTTGCAAGTCCTGTCAGTTTAAACATCAAGTTCAAGAAGACTGGAACTTGCGCACTGTTTTCTGTCGGTCTTACTTATTTTTGTCCCGCCAAAGCTTGACCGGTGAATGATGTAGATGAGTGATGCAGATGACGATGAGTGACTTCTGCGCTCATTTAAATGAGAGAGTGAAAGTCCCGGTCGCGCGTGCACTCTCGTCTCATCGTCTGCAAACTGTCTTGATCTCTCTCCCGCCGCGCATATCAATGATTTGAGTTGACTGAATATCTTTGAGAATACATGACGGTAAAGGAGAATACATGACGTTTTTTTTTTTTCCTGAACTACCACTGGTTGTTCCACATATTCAGATGACATTACATAAACCACACTTTGAATTAAAAAAATGCTATCCAGTGATGAAATGTTTTCTGTGTTGACACAAATCTTGTGCGATGTTCTAACCTGCCTGGATAATCACACAACGTGTGGCGTGGTCCGTTAATGACACGTCCGATTCGCGAACTAATGACTCATTTGAACCGATTCACTTTAATGAATGGTTAAAACAACTGATCTATTCAACACTGAACTCAAGATACATAAATCGGAAACACTTTACAATAAGGTTCCATTTATTAAGTCTAGTAAACTACATTAATAATAATAATTCATTACATTTATATAGCACTTTTCTCTGCACTCAAAGTGCTTTATATAGGGGGAAGGGGACTCTCCTCAACCACCACTAATGTGCTGCATCCTGTAAACATAACCTGTTAACATTAGTAAACATTCAATTAATATTAGTTTCTATGCGTATTTACTCCATGACAAAACCACCCCAGTCATTCTAGAATGATTCATTCTTTCCAAATAGTTTCTATGCGTAGTTTCTATAGTTTCTATGCGTAGTTTCTATAATAGTTTCTATAGTTTCTATGCGTATTTACTCCATGACAAAACCACCCCAGTCATTCTAGAATGATTCATTCTTTCCAAATAGAGCTATTCAAGTCATCTGGGGAAATTGTTCTAATATCGCAATATATATCGCGGAAATATAAAATATCGCAATGCCATTTTTTGCCAATATCGTGCAGCCCTAGCAGTCTCGTTCATTGTCAGAGCTGAAAACAGACTACTTCTGTTCCCCACCAACTCCTGCACACCATACCTAGACCACATTAAGTGCACCATAGGGGCTCTTTTTTGACTAAAAGTTGTTATTTTCATTTAATTACTATGCAAACCAATCAAATTTTCGGCAAATTCAGCTTGAGTCACTTGATTACTGCTACCTCACTCATAGATCAGTAGTTGAAATCTGAATGGGCTCTATGCACGGCGGGGATTTCCGGTGAAGGTCTAAGGATGCTCGATAACTTCCGCCGATCGTAGAGTCCAATGCAATAGCGAGAAATTTATATTGAATTTTATACTCCATGGTTATACTAAAGGAACGTTAGTCACAAAAACAGATAAAACAGACACCCCTCGTTGTGTTTATGCTTCTTTTTAAAATTATATTAAATAAACATAACTATATATAAAATTACATCTAAATGTGTGTACGTTTCGTTTCAAAGACGGGAGGACAGTCAATTTTGAAGACTCTGCCATAGTCCTGTTTTCCCTC
>NW_024121106.1:612888-687218 GCF_016745375.1 Pimephales promelas | reverse complement strand
TTTTGTTTGTACAATCTTTTTTATTTTATTTTATTTATTTATTTATTTTATTTTTATTTTTCATTTTTTTTTTGTGTGTACGTGTGTATGAGGGTATGTGTAATGTGTATATGTAGGTATGTATGTATATATTTGTGTATGTGGATGTATGTATGTATGTATGTATATATATATGAATGTATGTCTATGTATATGTATGTATATATGTATGGATATATGGGTATGTGTGTATACATGCAGATATGTGTGTATGAATATGTATGCACGTGTATGGGTTTATACGTGTAGGTAAGAGAGATATAGATGCATCCGTATTGCCATCTGTCGATTTTGATTGTATATTTGTATACGTTGGCTCACTTTTC
Source organism: Pimephales promelas (assembly GCF_016745375.1). The sequence goes on along the minus strand of NW_024121106.1, from coordinate 686,853 downwards.
TCCTTTTGGATTATTATTTTGTTTGTTTGTATGTTCACTTGTTTGTTTGTTTGTTTTTTCTCTTACTGTTATGTTTGTTTACTTGTCCTCTTTTTTTATATTGATTCCTTAATAAAAAAATAAAATAAAAAAAATAAATAAAAAGAAGGCATATGGAGAAACGGCCATGCACTCCGAAAGCACACTTCCACCTCACATTCAGCCAATCATACAATGCTGTTCTATAATGTCTAATAAACAGCTCTTCGAAGTTAGCAATGATAATCAATATTATGGTTTGAACTGTTTGTGCATCCCATCCATCACCATCCACAATGCGACTCAATGCATCAGTAATGTCCCATACAGGGAGCGTTTAGTCAGCGTTCGGTACACCCCTATCGATGGTCATCACTCCAAGGATTCAAGGCTTTCTGAGCAATTACTCCATTAAGTAACCCATTGCCCACATCTAATCGTGTTGAAGGGTTTAGTTAACCCCAAAATTTTGAATACATAATACTTTGAATTCATACTCACCCACATGTTGTTCCAAACCAGTAAGACTTTTGTTCATCTTCGAATCACAAATAAAGATCTCTCTGATGAAATCTGAGAGCTTTCTGTTCCTCCATTGACAGCTACGCAACTGAACGTACAACTAATCCTTCTTTTACAGGTTTTCCATTTGGAAGAACGCAGACTTTTACGCACGGGGAACCCCTCTCGGGGCGGTTACGATGCGGAAAGTGGTGACGACAGATGCATCCTTAACAGGCTGGGGTGCCACCCAGGAGGGCAGAACGGTGAACGGTCTGTGGCCAAACAGACTACGTTCAGCACATATAAATTATTTAGAGCTTTTGACCATTTGGAAAGCTCTGAATCATTTTCTGCCTCGCCTGCAGGGACATCACGTGCTGGTACGGTGCGACAATACCACGGCTGTGGCATATATCAACCGTCAGGGCGGCTTGCGCTCGTCGAAACTTCACCTTCTAGCTCACAAGCTCTTGGTGTGGAGCAGACGGGTTTTCTTGTCGCTACGCGCGACTCACGTCCCAGGCATTCTGAACATCGGCGCAGATCTGCTGTCGAGGAGAAACCCAATCTACGGGGATTGGCGTCTTCATCCGCAGATAGTGGAAATGCTATGGATGAGATTCGGACGGGCGAGCATAGATCTATTCGCCTCGCGCGAAAACTGCCATTGTCCTATGTTCTTCTCTCTAAGGGACATGGACGCGCCCCTCGGGGTAGACGCACTGGCCCACCCATGGCCCAGAGTGCTCCTGTATGCTTTTCCTCCCCTGTGCCTGATAATTCCCACATTGGCCAGGGTGAGAGAGCAGGGCCTGTCTCTCATTCTGATAGCACCCAGATGGCCCAAAGCACCGTGGCTGGCGGAGATAATCCCTCTGTTATACGCCGAGCCATTGTGCCTTCCCGTTCGCACGGATCTATTATCCCAAGCCAACGGGGAGATTTACCACCCCCACCCGGACAGGGTGGCTCTCTGGGCCTGGCCCGTGAGAGGACGAACCTGAACGCACTTGGGCTTTCGCCGCGTGTGGTCACCACTATTCAGAATGCCAGGGCCGTCTCGACACGGTCCTTATATGGCTGTAAGTGGCAAGTGTTCAAGGGGTGGTGTGATGGGTGCGGTCTCACATCTTATCAGTGTTCAGTTCCTGATATTTTGTCTTTCCATCAAGACCTCATGGATAAAGGCAGGTCTTTTTCCACCATTAAGGTCTACTTGGCTGCTATTTCAGCCTGTCATGTGGGTTTTGAGGGCTCGACCGTCGGTCAGCACCCTCTAATCCGCAGATTTATGAAGGGTGCACGCCGCTCTTTGCCAGTCGTCAGGAGAACTGTCCCGGAGTGGGACCTCTCCATGGTGCTGGAAGCTCTGTCTCAACACCCTTTTGAGCCTTTGGATAGTATATCCCTTAAGCTGCTGTCTCTCAAGACAGCTTTGCTTTTGGCCTTGGCATCTGCTAAACGTGTCAGTGAGCTACATGCACTCTCGGTTCATCCCTCGTGCTCTAAGTTCTCTCTTAGTGGAGATAAGGTCTTCCTTAAGCCTAACCCGGCCTTCATGCCGAAGTGCTTCCCTGCGTTCACTTCGGAGGTGTTGGAGCTGTCCGCTTTTCACCCTCCACCTTTTACCTCTCTAGAGGATCAGAGGCTGAACGCTCTGTGTCCAGTCCGTGCCTTACAGGCATATATGACGAGGACGAATGCTTTCCGGAAGAGCGACCAGCTCTTTGTTTCATGGGCTCCCCCTCACTTAGGGAGTCCAATTTCGAAGCAACGCCTCTCACATTGGGTGTGGATGCTATTACCATGGCTTACAAAGCAAAGGGAGTGCAGCCCCCTAGGGGCATCAGAGCTCATTCCACAAGAGGTTTAGCCACCTCTTGGGCTCTGTTTAGGGGAGTGTCACTGCAGGACATCTGCTCCGCTGCCAGTTGGGCTTCTCCTCATACCTTCGTGCGCTACTACCGGCTGGATGTCACCAGTACCTCGGTAGCACATTCGGTTCTAGGGGTGGGGTCGTCTTAGCCCCTCCCTGTAACCCTGTTGGTATATATAACCATTAGGAGTGAATGGGCTGACTGGCCATGTTCATTCCTGTCACCAATCACCAATCACTCCCCCTTCGGGTATAGATTATGTCTTGGTGGGTTGGGGTTACTATCTCGCATGTGTCCCATGCGTATTTCATGTCCTGCTTGTCCACATTAGTTAAGTGTGGTTTCACCTTCGCAGGCTCATGATTAAGGGACGTGTCAGGCACCGCCTCCCCGAGGTGACCGTCCTTCTCTGGCTCCAGAACCTCACTGTGAGTGTATTGGGCAATCGGGGAGCTGTCCATGTCTCTCCCATAGGTGGATCTCGAACACGAGATGATGAAAGAGAACAATAGGTTACTATCGTAACCCCGGTTCTCTGAAACATCGAGTGGAGAGATCCACCAGCTTTGCCCCGCTTGCCGCACGAGAAGCGAATATACTTACTGAGGAATAGCAGCGCGCCCAGATGTTATATGCCCGTGGGTGAGGGGTGTGGCCTCATCGGGCATTGGCCGCGCGCTTCTGTCTGTCTAGCCAGACTTGGTGCAATTGGATGCTTCTGCAGAGGTCAGGTACGGATGCCCTTCCCATAGGTGGATCTCTCCACTCGATGTTTCAGAGAACCGGGGTTACGATAGTAACCTATTGTTCTCAGAATCTCTTGCTGGTCTCGATGGATTGAGGATTAAACACATAAATGTCCGCGAGTGTTATTAGATTTGGTAGGCATTGTGCTAAATTGACATCTGTAGACATGTTTTCTGAATCATAGATTAAATCAAATCCAGTGAGCGACAGGTTTAGGTGTGGACAGGTGTTCCTTTAATTTTGCTGTTCTTCGTGTGTTTTCCAGGAGGGTTTGGAACAGCTGGACAGTGTCACACCGACCCCTACTGCACTGGAGCGGGATATTATACCACATATGTCTCTAAATCCTGTTTAAAAACTCTTAAATAGTCATTTCAACTGTGCATCTGCTATATTCCCTGTTTCTGGACTATTAGATGCTGAATATTGTTAATGACTGACATCCTGAAGTTTGTATTTATTTTACATTCAATCCTTTTGTTTTGTATTAGGACAAAAATGATTCATGATTCAAAAATAGTGCTGGGCGATATGGCCAAAAATATAATCATAATTTGTTTGTTCACAATTAAACACTATTAAAAAGAGTAAGCTACCTTTTAATTTAGGGCCCAACATTGTTTTAAATTTTCCATAAAGTGTGTTTCAAAAACTGTATTTTATTTTATTTTATTATATTATATTTTTCTTGATTCTATGTTTTATGATTTAATACAAATGCATTATCAAGCATGGTGTCTTATGAAATGAATTATGAATGAATTAAAATGAATTACTTTCTTTTAAAATCAATCAGTAATCAATCAGTTTCAGTGTGTATTCCAGTGGCAAAAATACAGTAATTTCTATGCACAGGTGTGTGTGTGTGTGTGTGTGTGTGTGTGTGTGTGTGTGTGTGTGTGTGTGTGTGTGTGTGCACGTGTGTGTGTGTGTGTGTGTGTGTGTGTGTGTGTGTGAGCAGGAGAGCAGAGGCTGAGAGACAGAGCCAAAGTGCAAAACCCGAAAAGCCAAACAGTCATGCCAAGTTGTCCTCTTTCCCCTCACCATGACCACGTCCATATTCTCTTCTTTCGCTTCTATTCTCTTCTTTTTCAGCGCACATAAAAAACACAATTGCCAAAGTGTGGTTGATCTTGTTCTGTTTGTTCCCCACTAACACATGCTGATGACGGTTATTCTTCATTACTAACTTGTGTCGTAGCCTGTGTTCATCATCGTACAGTTTACATACATATCGTACTCACGTTTATTAGATCATGTCTACAGGAGATTTATCATGATCTTATACGATTGCTGAAATCACAGTCTATAGCAGACATTACAAGATTTTTTATTTAGTAGAGGAATACAGAGTCATAAAAATAAATCCATAATAAACCTATAAAACTGGACTAATCTTTTTCATCTAAAAAAGTCTACAACCATTAAATAATTTTATGATTGTTCTTTATCGAGATTAAAATGTTATAAGGAAAACAGTCTACAAGTGTGATTTCCCCTTATTGAATATTGTCGATTTCCAACAAGCGAGTATCAACGGCTGCTTAAACAATAAGATTTATTGAACTAAATAAATAATCATGAGATGTGCCTTGATCAGGGGATCGCTCCCTTGAGGAGCATTAGAGCAGTTTTAGGATCAGTTCAAGAGTCCCTGCAAACCGCTGGTCCGAGACCCCGGGGATCTGCACACTTGTGTATTTACTCATTTATTTACAGTGGCGCCTCCAGAAATTTTTCATGGGGGTGGCCAGATGGGGCCACTTAAAATCTTGGGGTGGCACACCAAAACTATAAACCATAATTTCAGAATTTGATTCTACTGTTGTAGTAAATCGGCTTGTAGAAAACTATCAGAAAGACTTAAGGAAACTCTTACCAATATACTTTGGTTTACAGTGTTATATTTAATGTTACTAATGATATAATGTGCATAAACTAATTAAAGTACAGTACAGTTAAAGGGCACCTATTATGGAAAATTCACTTTTATTGTGGTGTTTGAACATAAATGTGTGTTGGCAGTGTGTGAGCAAAACCACCCTAGAATGATAAAAATCCATCCAGTGTTTTTTTTACAATCTCAATAAATCATATGCACTGTGTCAGAACGAGCTGTTCTGAGATCCAGCTCTTTGTGACGTAGAATTGAGCAAGGGGTTTGATTGACAGTGTGGTTGTGGCCTAGACCCCGCCCTCCGTGATCTGCACACCATCCTCCATTGTTTCAACGACAGCCAGTAATGTCTCATGGAAACATAAGTCAGTGTTGCCAGATGTACGATAATTATCGTATTTGTACGATAATTTTGACCTCTGTATGATGTACGAACAATAATGAAAAAAATCCCATAATGTACGATAATTTCAGATTTTTGTGACCGGAGGTCATTATAATATATAGCGCTTCTATACTCATTGATCTAGCTGTTGATCTACAAGGACCTTGCATATTATAATATAGCGCTTCTATACTCATTGATCTAGCTGTTGATCTACATCATGATTGTGAGGAGAAAATGAAGGTAGAGGGAGACCTTGCATCTCACGTCTTAAAAATAGCTGGATTCTGTCCGTTTGACTCATGTACAATCATTTCTTCCAAATACGATAATTTTGAGCTTCTGGTAAGCTCCGATACTTTGAAATTTTCAATCTGGCAACACTGACATAAGTGTTCTGTTGTGGGTTAATCCTGTTGTGTGTTAAAAGTTAATTCTCAAGTGTGGATCATCTACTGTTTGCGATCCAACGTCACCTCCAGTAACAGTAAGTGTATTTTATGATTTTTGAGCAAATAGTCTTGTCAGTCGTTGTCAGCCAATTCAACAACAAATGCATCTAAAGTTGTTGTCGTCGTCGTAGGATGCCTAATATGTATATAATTTAAACCTAGTTTGTATAAGAAAAGCGGCTAATAGGTGAGGATGGCATGAAGAAGACCACATTCGTGAGATGGACATACACTCTAAAAAGAGATGTGTTAAAAAACAACACACATAATGTGTTGATGGTATTTTGACACAAGTTGTGTAGTTTTTAACACACAATGTGTGTTAAAATGTAACTGGATAGAATTTTAATGGGTGGAGGAGGGAAGTTTGTGTTTAAGAACATAATTAGTGGTAGTATATTTTATATGGTATCCCATAACAAGCTCTAAAATAAATGAAACAATACATTACAATAAATAAATAAAATCTTAATTCATAAAAAAACTTCAGATTAATGAGTGTTTTTGGCAGCCAATCACAATGCCTCGGTTTCAATGTTTTTTTTTTCAAATGCTGATTTCACTTGTTATTAATAACTAATTTATTATAACAAACAATTTATTTCTGTCAGACGTCTACAGAAACACTTATTGAGAATTACCAGGTTTTGTGTTGACGATTCATTGAATGTTTGTTTTGATGTCACCAGAATCGTGATTAGTGGCAGCTTTATTTGGGCTCTTGACCCTTCACTTTTTATCATTCGTTTCTCTGTTTGCTGTTTCTGTGTATTTATTTTGCACATCTGAAACAGTTGAAATCATCTTGAGGAAAAAGATCATTAAATGATCAGTTTTCAACATGATGTTTTTTTTAACATAGCAAGAGAAGTTTAATGTTTAAGAGATAACGTATATTTGATCACTTATATTTGATTAAAGATACTCAGTTTTTACATGATATTATGGTGTATGCTACCTCATGCTATAATTCTTAAAAAATATATGTTTAGAGAACGTTTAAAGCTGCAGCATAAACTAGTCAAATACAGACATCAAGAATCAGCATATGACTCTCAACAATGGTGGCAAAGCTTCATGTCTCTAGTATAAAGCTCATCCATAAGTACCAGCATGCATTGCGGCCTGAAATTTTTCGTTTGTCACCATTATTGAGATCCATACGCTGATTATTGATATCTGTGTTTGACTGGTTTCTGCTGTAGCTTTAAACTTTTTTTGTCATTCTGCACTTTTTGATTGCTGGATGTAGTTTCACAAAACTTTCAGAACTAACAATAAATCATTAAAATAAAGCACTCCATCCATATACTCAAAAACTTGATCATAACTTGCTGATTATGACATCGTCAAGAACCATCTGATCATATTTTCTATCACCATAACAGATGTATTTTATAAAAATACAGTTACAGCAGGCAGAGAAACACTAAAACAAGAGTAAAGGGTCAAGAGCCCAAATAAAGGAGCCATTAATCACGATTATGGTGACTTGAAATAAAACTGAAATGAAACATCAAACCTCTGTTAATTCTCAATAAGAGCTTGTCTATGTAGATTAATGATGTTTAAAACATCCAAATGTTCAAACAAACTCTATTAAACATCACTGGACTACATAAACACAAGTTACCAATACGTGTCAGTGTTCATCCAAACACTTTTGTAAGCACACGGGAAGTAACTCTGGCAAATACTCTCCGACTACAGTCACATGTGACGCGTATCTGACACAAGTTGTGTTACTATAACACATTAGTGTGTAAAAGGTTTCAACAACACACTGCTGCTGTCTAACACATTAGTTGTGTTAAACGTAACACAAAATGTGTAATCCTTATAAACACAGAGATGTGTAAAGAAACAACACGGGTTGTGTGTTAAATTTGACACAACATGTGTTGTCCTTGAGCAAACACACTAAATGTGTTAAAATCTACAAAACGTGTTAAAATCTACACAACATGTGTTAAAATCTACACAAAATGTGTTGTCCCTGAGCACACACACTACATGTGTTAAAATCTACACAACATGTGTTAAAATCTACACAAAATGTGTTGTCCCTAAGCACACACACTTTATGTGTTAAAATCTACACAGCATGTGTCATTTTTAACATCTCTTTTTACAGGTTGTGTTATTTACAAAATCATTTTATAAGAGTGCACCAGTGTAAATAAAACTTATTTACACACAATATTTTGTCAGTTGCTACATTTTAATCTAATTCAACACTCTTAAAATGGATGTGTTAAAAACAACACAACCTGTGTTATATCTTAACACATCTGTGTGTTTAGTTAAGGACAACACATTTTGTGTTACTTTTAACTCAACCAGTGTGTTATTGTTCTTAACACAGGGAGTGTGATTTCACTAAGTTTGCAATTTGAATTAGATTAAAATGTAGCAACTGACAAAATATTGTGTGTAAATAAGTTTTATTTACACTGGTGCACTCTTATAAAATGATTTTGTAAATAACACAACCTGTAAAAAGAGATGTTAAAAATGACACATGCTGTGTAGATTTTAACACATAAAGTGTGTGTGCTTAGGGACAACACATTTTGTGTAGATTTTAACACATGTTGTGTAGATTTTAACACATGTAGTGTGTGTGCTCAGGGACAACACATTTTGTGTAGATTTTAACACATGTTGTGTAGATTTTAACACGTTTTGTAGATTTTAACACATTTAGTGTGTTTGCTCAAGGACAACACATGTTGTGTCAAATTTAACACACAACCCGTGTTGTTTCTTTACACATCTCTGTGTTTATAAGGATTACACATTTTGTGTTACGTTTAACACAACTAATGTGTTAGACAGCAGCAGTGTGTTGTTGAAACCTTTTACACACTAATGTGTTATAGTAACACAACTTGTGTCAGATACGCGTCACATGTGACTGTAGTCGGAGAGTATTTGCCAGAGTTACTTCCCGTGTGCTTACAAAAGTGTTTGGATGAACACTGACACGTATTGGTAACTTGTGTTTATGTAGTCCAGTGATGTTTAATAGAGTTTGTTTGAACATTTGGATGTTTTAAACATCATTAATCTACATAGACAAGCTCTTATTGAGAATTAACAGAGGTTTGATGTTTCATTTCAGTTTTATTTCAAGTCACCATAATCGTGATTAATGGCTCCTTTATTTGGGCTCTTGACCCTTTACTCTTGTTTTAGTGTTTCTCTGCCTGCTGTAACTGTATTTTTATAAAATACATCTGTTATGGTGATAGAAAATATGATCAGATGGTTCTTGACGATGTCATAATCAGCAAGTTATGATCAAGTTTTTGAGTATATGGATGGAGTGCTTTATTTTAATGATTTATTGTTAGTTCTGAAAGTTTTGTGAAACTACATCCAGCAATCAAAAAGTGCAGAATGACAAAAAAAGTTTAAAGCTACAGCAGAAACCAGTCAAACACAGATATCAATAATCAGCGTATGGATCTCAATAATGGTGACAAACGAAAAATTTCAGGCCGCAATGCATGCTGGTACTTATGGATGAGCTTTATACTAGAGACATGAAGCTTTGCCACCATTGTTGAGAGTCATATGCTGATTCTTGATGTCTGTATTTGACTAGTTTATGCTGCAGCTTTAAACGTTCTCTAAACATATATTTTTTAAGAATTATAGCATGAGGTAGCATACACCATAATATCATGTAAAAACTGAGTATCTTTAATCAAATATAAGTGATCAAATATACGTTATCTCTTAAACATTAAACTTCTCTTGCTATGTTAAAAAAAACATCATGTTGAAAACTGATCATTTAATGATCTTTTTCCTCAAGATGATTTCAACTGTTTCAGATGTGCAAAATAAATACACAGAAACAGCAAACAGAGAAACGAATGATAAAAAGTGAAGGGTCAAGAGCCCAAATAAAGCTGCCACTAATCACGATTCTGGTGACATCAAAACAAACATTCAATGAATCGTCAACACAAAACCTGGTAATTCTCAATAAGTGTTTCTGTAGACGTCTGACAGAAATAAATTGTTTGTTATAATAAATTAGTTATTAATAACAAGTGAAATCAGCATTTGAAAAAAAAAACATTGAAACCGAGGCATTGTGATTGGCTGCCAAAAACACTCATTAATCTGAAGTTTTTTTATGAATTAAGATTTTATTTATTTATTGTAATGTATTGTTTCATTTATTTTAGAGCTTGTTATGGGATACCATATAAAATATACTACCACTAATTATGTTCTTAAACACAAACTTCCCTCCTCCACCCATTAAAATTCTATCCAGTTACATTTTAACACACATTGTGTGTTAAAAACTACACAACTTGTGTCAAAATACCATCAACACATTATGTGTGTTGTTTTTTAACACATCTCTTTTTAGAGTGAAAGTGCAAACTTAGTGAAATCACACTCCCTGTGTTAAGAACAATAACACACTGGTTGAGTTAAAAGTAACACAAAATGTGTTGTCCTTAACTAAACACACAGATGTGTTAAGATATAACACAGGTTGTGTTGTTTTTAACACATCCATTTTAAGAGTGTATGCGCAGCTATTCGTTCTGTGTTTTTTACTAAACAGTTAGGCTATGTTTAGGTGGTATTTTTCACGTTTTCCTCACGCAATCATGTTTTTGATGCGGTGGTGACGCGTTCATGTAGTAAGGGTGGCGGCGGCACTGGCGATAATAAAGACACCTAAAAGCTGTCACAAAGAACCGGCAAAAGCAATGATTATGAATGTCAAATACGCCTATAGCAAGGAGACATTTGAATTGTTTATTAATAAAGATTAAAAAAGTTGACGATGCTGACTCTTCGCAGTAGGCTAGTGAATGCGCCAGAGAGAAATGCACATTTCATTTCATTAGCAGAGAGCAGTCTGTTTTCTTTCGTTTTGAATTGCTCTGTTTACAAGTAGACATTTCAGTAAAAATATATTTTTCAGGTCTGTGGAGTAGACTATACTTATACGCTGAGTTTCCGTATAGCCTATAGGCTATTTATGAGATGCGCTCCAGCACGTCCCGGCGCCTTATCTATTGTCTGCTTTTACTTCTTAAAGGCAATTGGTTGATGAAACATTGATTGAAATTAAGATACAATTAATACTAAAAGAAATTCACTTTAAAGAAAGGTGTTATGAGGTGGGAGGATAGACGAACCCAAAAGCAGACTGATTGCTCACCACAGAATTTATTCAAGACAAAAAGGGGAAAACAAAGCCCACGAGGGGGCAAAACAAGACTGGGTAACAAACACTAGACTAAAACTGAGGTCAAGACAGGAACAATACTAAGACACGAACAGACTCTGGATTAACAGTTAACTCAAGGGATTACTCACTGCAAACTTCACAAAACAACAAACAGCTCTCACGGCAGGTTTCACAGCAGGTTTCAAACAATGTCTCACACAATGAACCGACACAGGACAGCAAACACAAGGGGATATAAAGGGAACAATAATGACAAAGACAGGTGAAACTGACTAGACAATAATCACAAGACTAGGATAACAAGGGGGCGGGGTAAGTTAACGAGACAACACAAGCACATGGCCCAAACAGGCCATGCGCTTGCACACAAAACATGATTCTGTCATGATCCTGCCTCACGACTAGAGAAAATCAAAGACAAGAAGGCAGAATCATGACAAAAGGCTTGTGTCTTCTGTTTGAGGTCTATGTGAAAGTTTTAAAGCAGTCTTTTAGTGCAGAACCCTCGAGTCTGTAGCCTAACATTGTTTTTTCCTCATAAATGCGAACACGAAAAATAAAATAAAATGAATATTTTATGGAGACTGGAGAGCCAACCCTTCCTCATCCGATTTGCGCAGTGTAATTCACAGCATTACAAAAAATATATTTTGCCTCCTATTTTTTTGTCACACATGAATGCGTGTCTATTTCCCTAATATTAATAATAAAACGTAGACTGATACTTGTCTAATGTCTGGAGTCCTTTATGGGAGTAGCCTGTATGGAATCGCGATTTTGGTTTCATATCGCATATCGTTACAGCCCCAATGTTAAGTTCTACTTCTGTATAGTTATTTTGGTGAAAGTAACTCAAAAGTAATACATGTGTAATGTAACATATTACAATTCTGAGACAGTAATATTGTAAGGTAATGAATTACTTTTAAATAACAGTAACAAGTAATACCTAATGTATTACAGTTTGGAAGTAACTTGCACAACACTGATAAAGAGTGACGTCACTTGCTAGGTAATTTGATATGATTTGATCGTCACTTGCTTGTTTCTCCATTTTTTTATTATTTGATCTGCATGTGCTATCAGTCTTAAGTGCAAAAATTAGAACAATATTTTTCTAAAATAAATTATTTTTAATAAAACCAGTCACCTCCGCCTGACCAACAGTTCCCTTTCGTAGTCACTTCGAGTTACGTCAGAAGTGACGGAGATTGGGGGTTTCGCATAGAAAGCCAATCCTCTTCGAGTATTTAAACACGAGCCAATGGCATGCAATGCCTTGGGGCTGCGGAATTTTGCATAGCGTACTCCGCCCTACTCCGTGAGTTTAAAAGGAGGAAGTGAACGCAACCGCAGTATTTTTTCGCTTCGGAGCCAAGAGAACCTCTTCACTCCTGAACGCACTGTTCAAGACTCTTCGAGACGAGCGTCCTCTTCAGTGTTGGTGTGACGGCGGTACCCAGCGAGATTCTGCATCGCCTGCGATCTGAGCAGTGGTCTGCCAGACTTTGCGCTTCTCCCTGGTCGCTTCAGCGCTGAAAGAGTGAATTTCCTCCTCTCATTGAAAGAGCTGCACGCGCACGTCTTTTTAAAGACGGTTCGCCCGTGCTCTTCTGGGTGTGATTGATTTCTGTCGTCATCTGATGGTCACGATCGCTGCTTTGTATGCCTGGGCATTTCAGCATGCAGCAGCAGCGTTCGTGGATGACTCATTTTCCTTCTGTGGGAACATGACCATCTCTACACTGAGGTCGAGACTCAATGATCTCACTTGAGTGAGAGTCCCGGTCCCCCCCGCTCGATCGGTTTCCTCCATAGGGGGCCCGTCGACCCGGGGACCTGGTGATTTTACGGTGATGGTGTGGGATAAAGCCCCGACGATTCCTCGGGCCACACCTCCCGCCTCAGTGCGAGAGCCAGCGAGCGTTAGTTCGATTCAGTCGGTTGCTTCTTCGGTGGCACCGGCTGCTTCGGGCAGCGCTCCAGATGATGATGCGATGTCGATCACAGCATCACTAGGCGGGCTTGACTCCTCGGGAAGTGAGGATGCGGCCGCGTTGCCTCCCTCGGGAGCGTCAGCGCCGCCGTGTCTGATCCCGCGATGATGGCCGTGCTATCTCGGGCGTCCGTGAGCATCGGGTGGGGGTGGAACTCCGCCCCATCCCGATCTCTCGCGGCTGAATAATTGGTTTTTGGGTAACGCTGCCGCCTTACGGCCACGGCCAACCCCAATTTCCTTTTTTCCCCGAGTTGCATGCGGAACTGACACGCACTAAAAAATAAATAAATAAATAAAAAAAAAAATAAAAATAAAAAAGCGTGCTTAGTTCCCCGCCCTTCCCCTCGGCGATGCGGCTGTCTGTGGGTACGCTGGGGCTCCCCCGGTCAACCGGCGGTTGCTCTCAGATGCCCCTCCAAAGCCTATGGGTTCTCGTCGTCTATGGCGGCGCGATTCTGTAGAGCGGCGGGACAGGCAGCCTCCGCCCTGCATATGATGAGCACCTACAAAGCTAGCTGCTCAGGAATGTGCACGAGGAGGTGACGGACCAAGCGAGCTGCGAGCCTGTCGCCTACCTTGTCCTTAAACGGGTCACGGAGGTGGTCGCTCGCTCCCTTGGTCAGGTGATGCCCACCGCTGTGGTCCAGGAGCATCATAATGTTCGGCGGTGCGGTCCAGGACTTTGCCCAGCACTTCTCGACCGCCTAGGAGCAGACGAAGGCGGTTTCTCTGCCCCGACGGCCAGCTGCTGCCTCCAACCAGCCGTCGGCTCGGACGCCTCCGCCAGCTCGCCGCCGAGGACGCCCCCCTGCGGCTCCCTTCCCTCCCACGCGGCCCCAGCAGCAGCCTTCAGCCGGTTCGCGTCGCGGAGGAGGCCACAGGTAAGCGTCCCAAGAAAAGAGCCCCCCCTCAGGCCGCGTGCCCCGCTAGACGCCAGGCGAAGCGATGTTCCTGAGGCGGGCCGCTCAGTGATAGTGTCATGGTTTTTCTCAGGAGGCGGTGGCAGGGCCCCTCCTTCCCCGGTGGAGGGCCGGTGGAGAATCTTTTGTTCTAGCTAGCTCCCTGAGCTGGTTGAGGAAAAGCTGACACTGTCATTGAGCACACAGACTGGAATGAGCGCGCACGACGTCCAGTGCGTCGCCCCGTTCATTCCTCTCTGTCTCGGAGGGCGCGGAAGGGTGCGTGTGTCGTCCCCGGGCTACGCCAATCCCTTCCCCCTCTGTCGCCAGACCCCCGGCAGAACAGACCCCCGTGGAACGCTCTGCCTTCCCTGGTCTCTTCTGTCGGGGAGCGGGTTTCGACGGTGCATCCGGACGGGGTAACTCCTGCACGCATGCCGGTCGACCCGCCTCGCTGCCCCTCCGGGGGGACGTCTGTGGTTCGCATGACCCCGTTGGCTCACTTCCTGGAAGCCTGGCTAGCGCTTCCCGGGGTTCCCGCTGGGTCATCAGAACGATCGGATTCGGCTACGCGATTCAGTTCGCACGGTCTCTTCCCCGCTTCAGGGGAGTTCGCTCCACGATGGTTGGTGGCAATGCCCCAGTCTTGAGAGCGGAGATTGCGACCCTGCTGGCGAAGGGTGCAATCGAGACGGTCCCTCCAGCCGAGGTGAGGTCCGGGCTTTACAGCCCCTACTTCATTGTCCCCAAGAAAGACCGGTGGGTTACGACCGATCCTGGACCTGCGCATTTTGAACCGTTCTCTCCATCGACTACCGTTCAAAATGCTCACGGCCAAACGCATTTTCGAATGTGTTCGGTATCAGGATTGGTTTGCAGCGATCGACCTGAAGGACGCGTACTTCCATGTCTCCATTCTCCCTCGACACAGACCGTTTCTTCGGTTTGCCTTCGAGGGCCAGGCATACCAGTACGCCGTTCTCCCATTCGGGTTAGCTCTGTCCCCTCGCGTCTTCACGAAGATCGTCGAGGCAGCCCTTGTTCCCCTTCGCGAACACGGGGTTCGCATCCTGAACTATCTCGACGACTGGCTGTTACTAGCACACTCTCGAGCTCAGGTTTGCGAACACAGAGACCTGGTGCTACGGCACCTAGCCCGTCTGGGCCTTCGGGTCAACCGGGAAAAGAGCAAACTTTGCCCCGTGCAGAGGATCTCTTTTCTCGGCATGGAGATAGACTCGGTCGCCATGTCCGCGCAGCTCACGAACGAGCGCGCGCACTCACTGCTGGCTTGTCTTCGACAGTTCGAGGGCAAGAGTGCGGTTCCACTGAAACTATTTCAGAGGCTCCTGGGGCATATGGCATCCGCGGCCGCGGCAACGCCGCTCGGTTTGCTTCATATGAGACCGCTTCAGCTGTGGCTTCGCGATCGAGTCCCGAGGTGGGCATGGCATCGCGGCTCGCTCCGAGTTCCAGTGACTCCGACGTGCCGCCGATCCTTCTTCCCGTGGTCGAACCTCAGCTTTTTACGGACAGGGTCCCTATTCAGCGAGTTTCCAGGCATCTCGTTGTCTCCACGGATGCGTCTACCACGGGTTGGGGTGCCATGTGCAATGGGCATGCAGCCGCCGGTTCCTGGACAGGAGCCCAGCGCCTCATGCACATCAATTGCCTCGAGCTGTTGGCAGTACGGCTCGCCCGGCACCGCTTCCGAGCGTGCTCTAGGGCCAGCATGTGCTTGTCCGCTCAGACAACACTACGGCAGTAGCGTACATCAACCACCAGGGGGGGTCTACGCTCGCGCCGGTTGTCGCAGCTCGCCCGCCACCTCTTGATATGGAGTCAGAAGCACCTGAGGTCCCTTCGTGCAGTTACATTCCTGGAGACCGGAACCGGGCAGCCGACGAGCTGTCCCGGGCCCGTCCCATCTCCGGCGAATGGCGACTCCATCCCCAGTCGGTCCAGCTGATTTGGGACCAGTTCGGGGAGGCACAGTTAGACCTGTTCGCCTCTCGGGACTCGTCCCACTGCGCCCAGTTTATTCTCTGACCCGCGGCTCTCTCGGCTCGGATGCGCTGGCGCACAGCTGGCCACGGGGCCCACGCAAGTGTGCGTTCCCCCAGTGAGCCTCCTTGCACGGGTGTTGTGCAAGATCAAGGAGGACGAGGAGCAGGTCTTGCTGGTAGCCCCCTACTGGCCCACCAAGACGTGGTTCTCCGAACTCTTGCTCCTCGCGACAGCACCTCCTTGGCCTATTCCTCTGAGACCGGACCTACTCTCTCAGAGACGGGGCACTCTGTGGCACCCTCGTCCCGATCTTGGAGGCTGCACGTGTGGCTCCAGGACGGGACGAGGCAGGTTTGAGTTCGCTGCCACCTGCGGTGGCGGCAACCATCACTTCCGCAAGAGCGTCGTCCACGTGACACCTTTATGCGTTGAAGTGAAACCTCTTCGTCAATTGGTGTTCTTCTCGCTGAGAAGACCCCCGGAGATGTTCGATCGGAGTCATGCTTCCTTCCTGCAAGAGGGGTTGGAGCGCAGGCTGTCGCCCTCCACCCTTTGGATTTATGTCGCGGCCATTGCCGCGTCTCATGATGCAGTGAAAGGTAAGTCTATGGGAAGCATGACCTGGTCATCAGGTTCCTGAGGGGAGTGAGGGGGCTAAATCCGCCTCCCTCCCCTCCTGCCCTCTGGGGACCTCTCAGTAGACCTGGGTGCTCTGCAGAGGCCTCCCCTGGAGCCTTTGCAGTCGGTAGAGTTTTTGCCCTGTCCTATGTGACAGCACTCCTGATTGCATTGGTATCCATCAGGAGAGTAAGGGACCTGCACGCACTCTCTGTTGACGAAGTGTGCCTGGAGTTCGGGCCGGCTTACTCTCACGTATTCCTGAGACCCCGGCCTGGATATATGCCCAAGGTTCCTACCACTCCCCTCCGGGACCTGGTGGTGAACCTGCAAGCGCTGCCCCTGGAGGAGGCAGACCCAGCCTTGGCACTGCTCTGTCCGGTACGTGCTCTCCGCACCTATGTCGACAGAACGCAGTGTTTCAGGACCTCAGACCAGCTCTTTGTCTGTCATGGGGGGAGCCAGAAGGGAAGGGCTCTCTCAAAGCAACGGCTGTCCCACTGGATAGTGGATGCCATTGCTTTGTCTTACCAGCAGCAAGGCCTTCCGTGCCCCCTTGGTGTGACGGCCCATTCCACTCGGAGTGTAGCCTCCTCTTGGGCTTAGCGCACGGCGCCTCGCTAACAGACATCTGCAGAGCTGCAGGCTGGGCGACACCCAACACCTTCGCCAGATTCTATAATCTGCGAATTGAGCCGGTATCCTCTCACGTACTCGTTTCGGCCAGTTCTGGATCCGCTCAGGTGTCTTCGCTTGCTCGCCACTCCACTCCCCGGACTGGATAAGTGCGATATTTCCTCAGTTCTTCCATTGAAGTCTTGAGTCCTCCAGCACCGACGATGCGGGCACCACTGCTGTTGCTCTGGATGCTGGCTAGGTGCCTCCATGCGCACGGTTCCCCTTGGTAACCGTCTCATGTGTATTATCCACTGTAAGCCTCTCTGAGCATGTGTCTTCCCTTGGCAAGCCATCTGCCACCCCTGGAGTTGAAATTAGTAGCCACCTGCGGTTGGTACTCCAGTGTTCCATATGTGTTCCTATGTGGCCATATGTGTTCGTAAGTCCTCCCTTCGGTAGGCAGCTAGTAGCATGTCCCTTCCGGGATATGTTTCCCAGTGTACCTTGGTAATCCTGTGTCAAAGTCGGATCCCCAAAAAAAAAAAAAAAAAAAGAGGTAAGGCTCGGGGGTCCAGACTTTCGCAGGGCACTGGAAGACAGCTTGAAGATGGCGTGATGGCACTGACCCCCAATCTCCGTCACTTCTGACGTAACTCGAAGTGACTACGAAAGGGAACGTCTCGGTTACGTATGTAACCCTCGTTCCCTGAGTAGGGAACGGAGACGTTACGTCTCCCTGCCACTTCTGCTGTATCGCTGGGTAGACGCCGAGTTCAGTCTTGGCTCCTCAGCGAAGACATACTGCGGTTGCGTTCACTTCCTCCTTTTATACTCACGGAGTAGGGCGGAGTACGCTATGCAAAATTCCGCAGCCCCAAGGCATTGCATGCCATTGGCTCGTGTTTAAATACTCGAAGAGGATTGGCTTTCTATGCGAAACCCCCAATCTCCGTCACTTCTGACGTAACGTCTCCGTTCCCTACTCAGGGAACGAGGATTACATACGTAACCGAGACGTTTGACAGGTAAATGTTGTACTTTTATTTCTCTTACCTGTGTTATTTTTTCACTTTCCAGCAATTTTTCATTCTTCACGTTTTCCTTGGCTGCATTTATCATTTGAAGTCGATGTATTCTTTTAGAGCTCCTAGGATTCAACCTCTTTGTGCATGTGGAATAGCCTTTTATAAATTGTAGCTCATATTCAATTGAATCACTTATCATGTTTTTGATGTTGATGAAAACAGACTCGTGGTTTTATTATATATCTTTAATTAGTGATAGAATTTATGAAGTAACATGAAAGTTGTTAACTTACCATTAAAACACTAATTTTACACTCAATGCAAATATTTGCATTTTTATTTTAGTTTAATTATTTTTATTTTAGTTTAATTTTTTATTTTAGTTTAATTATTAATTATTTTTATTTTAATTGTATTATTTAATTATTATTTAGTTGCAAAGTGTCAGTTGATGATAGCAAACACATGGGCGACTGGATTTTGCAAGTGTTGTCATGGAAATGCCAGGTGAGGGATGAAATAGGGACGTTTGCAAACTGGCCCTGACAAATGGCCTCAGAACGTCCGTCAGTGAACATTACAAAGCGGAACAAATGCGAACGTCTTCGGAAGGTCCATCAGTGACCGTTATCTGGATCATTACAATCAAACACTCTAACTGTAAAAACAATGCACATGATCAAATACCTTAATTGTAAAAAAATAAATAAATACTAAAAAACAGTCAATGGCTGTCAGCATATAAAATTTTATATGGCTGCCATATAAAAAAACATAAAATTAATGTAAAATAGCCTAATTTAAATAAGTGCAAATGTAGAAAGCTTCATTAAGCTTTTTAACAGAAACACAGTTATTTCACACATTTCCAAAAAATTTTATTAAGAAACTGTCACAGTCCTTCGCCTGCACCATCCTGTCTGCGTCTCCAGCACTACACTTCCCATGATCCTCTCGTCTGCACACCTGAACTCACTCCCTCATCAGCCTCCCGTTCAGCGTCCTGTTCATCTGTTTCACCTGTCTTCACCTCATTAGTCCTGATTCCTCTGTGTATTTAGTTCTCCCTCCTTCAGTCTGTGTTTGTCGGTCAATGTTCGATGTTACTCTGTGTACCCCGTCATCCTGCCTGTATTCGGAATTAAATATATATTGTCTTCATTTGAACCTGGACTCTGTCTGCTCTTCTGCCTGCAACACACCGTGACAGATTGACCGACCCAAGAAAAAAGAATGGACCTTCCAACGGTAGCCCTCCTCTGCCTGGAACAGGAAGACCGCTCCCTGGAGTCCCACACCAGGGATTTTCTGGAGTTGGCGTGCCTCGCCCACTATTCTGACCGCTCGCTGTGTGTATTCTACATCGCCAGCCTCAGCGAGCGGTCCCGGGCACGCCTCCCAGGGAGCGGTCCCGAAGAGAATTTGGCCGCCTGTGTGGAGTGGGTGCCGTGGAGGCAGTCACCAGCACCACTCCAAAGCTCGAGCTCTCCTCTCCGCTGGCTCCGTCCAGCCTCTCTGAGCCCGAGCTCTCTTCTTCGCTGGTCCCGTCCAGCCCCGTCCAGCCCGCGCCAGAGACCGTCCAGGCCGCGCCAGAGACCGTCCAGGCCGCGCCAGAGACCGTCCAGGCCGCGCCAGAGACCGTCCAGGCCGCGCCAGAGACCGTCCAGGCCGCGCCAGAGACCGTCCAGGCCGCGCCAGAGACCGTCCAGGCCGCCCCAGAGACCGTCCAGGCCGCGCCAGAGACCGTCCAGCCGGAGACCGTCCAGCCAGAGACCGTCCAGCCAGAGCCTGAGACCGTCCAGCCAGAGACCAGGATCCCACCCAGCCTCCCTCTCCCGCCTCCTCCCATTATTCACCCATCAGCCCTCCTGTCTAATAGCCCTCCAGACCCAGCAGGGTTAGTGGATCCCCGGCCTTCGCCTCACACCTCCTCCACAGAGACACTTCCTCGGCCCCCGGTCCCATCGGCTCCCCCGTGGCTTCTACCTCCCTCAGCTCCTCCATGGCCCCTCAGTCCACCAGCTCGTCCAGGCTCCCTCGCCCCTCTGGATTCCCTTTGGTCCCTCATCACCCGTCCTTCACCTCTGGACTTCCATTTGTTTGCTTTGCCCCGTCATTTCACCCCCCCCGCTTCAGTTGGATTCTTCACTCCCTCCAGTCACCCATCGGCCCTCACTCCCTCTGTCCTCACCGTGTCCCTCTGTACCCCTATCATCACTTCAGTCACCAGAGCCTGCGGTGTCCCCATGTTCCCACGGTCCCTCATCAGCTCCTCACGTCGTCTGTCCCTCAGCTTCACCCTGGTCTCCTCTCCCATCTGCTCCGCCCCTGTCAGTCGGCCCCCTGGTGTCGTCAGCCCCAGTTCCATCGGCTCCACCAGGGGTCCTCCCTCCATCTGCTCCGCCCTGGTCTCGCCCTCAGCCTGCTCCGCCCTGGTCTCGCCCTCAGCCTGCTCCGCCCTGGTCTCGCCCTCAGCCTGCTCCGCCCTGGTCTCGCCCTCAGCCTGCTCCACCCGGGCCACACCCTCAGCCTGCTCCGCCCTGGGGACGCCCTCAGCCTGCTCCGCCCTGGCCACGCCCTCAGCCTGCTCCGCCCTGGGGACGCCCTCAGCCTGCTCCGCCCTGGCCACGCCCCGCTCAGCCCCCAGTTCGTCCCCCCTCCTTCCTCTGTTCTGCGGCGTGAGGTCACGCCTCCCGGGAGGGGGGAGTTCTGTCACAGTCCTTCGTCTGCACCATCCTGTCTGCGTCTCCAGCACTACACTTCCCATGATCCTCTCGTCTGCACACCTGAACTCACTCCCTCATCAGCCTTCCGTTCAGCGTCCTGTTCATCTGTTTCACCTGTCTTCACCTCATTAGTCCTGATTCCTCTGTGTATTTAGTTCTCCCTCCTTCAGTCTGTGTTTGTCGGTCAATGTTCGATGTTACTCTGTGTACCCCATCATCCTGCCTGTATTCGGAATTAAATATATATTGTCTTCATTTGAACCTGGACTCTGTCTGCTCTTCTGCCTGCAACACACCGTGACAGAAACGTGTTGGTGATGCATGATTTACTGTGAAATATAAACTAAAAGAAGAATGTAATATTATTATAATGTATTAATCTCAATTAAAATTTCTGCTTGTTGCTTGTTCTGCTTGTTGAAACCAAAAGTAGCATTTGAAACTTTTGAAAAACCCAAAACAAAGAGTGTGGGAAAACGTTGCACGAAGACTGACAACATATAGGTGTTATTGTGCTGAAGTGTTACATCCTGTTATTTCTCTGCATCATTTACTGGAAACCATGTCCTTTCTGGCTTAGCTAGTTAACCTCCTGTTGATTTCTGTGATTTTGATTTCGACATGTTCACAGTTCAGTCTTGGCATCATACAGAAACAAACCGCAAACAAATATACAAAATATTTGTTATATTCAGGCTTTATTTTATAACCATTAAAACCAACTGCAATTAAATGTCACAGATGCTTAATGAAGTCCATGTCCAACTCTAAATTGTAAGGAATTTATATATTTGATTTCATAGTACACTTCACAAGTTTAGGAAGACCAAGTCAACCTCTGATATGTTGTGTCAACATTTGTCCACAGCCCTCTCATACGACGACACAACGTTTCGTCGGGCCATCCCACATAGCAACATTGTTCCCACCGAGAAAAACGATGTCCAAAAGACAAAAGTTGGATGTTGAAAAGACGTCCACTGAAGGGCCAGAATGAAAGTTTTGATGACGTCTTTTTTTGACGTGTTCTGGACATCTGAAAAAGACGTTAATTTATCCTTCGTACAAGGTTAAAAACTAGTTAAAATGTGGCCATTTTCAGCATTATTTATGGTCTCATTTAGACAATTTATACTGTTTCTGGATCAAATAAACACTCTCATGATGCATTCAATTAAAACTCTTGTTTATTTCAATGTAATTTCTTGTTTACTTCAATTGTAATATTTGTTTCATTTTAAGTCACAATTGTGGTGATCAGTGTTTGCTCTAGTTGGGTTCTTAGTCCCATTTTTTCGTTCTTTAGCTTTTCTTTGGCTGTTGTAACTGTGTGTTTGAATAACACCATTGTTGTGACAGAGAAAGCCAAGAAAATGTAAAATTGCCTCTCATCAGCTCGTTGTTGTTGTTGTTGTTGTTGTTGATGATGATGAAATCAACATAAAGTGAGCATTTAATGTTGTGTTTAGACTTTTGTGATTATATCTGGAATTCATAACCACCAACCTTGTGGAACTGCATTATTTGGGTTAGTAGCATGGAAGGTGGACAAAAAGCAAGTTTACACAATGTTTTGAGAAAATGTACCATATAGTCACACACAGACATCAAGATTTTGCATATGATTCACAACAATGGTGACAATAAATAAAAAATGCTTCATGATGCAATGCATGATGGGTAGCTTTGTTTGGCTATTGTACTTCTGTTATAACAGCCAAATGAACAAAGAGAAAAGTTGATTTGATGGTGTTCGCTGTTTAACATGGTAATTTTTTCACGATCATTTGACCTGAGTAGTAGCCTGGATGGCAGCCTGAACTCCGGCCACAAGATTTTTTTGGGCGGGAAGTTCCGTCTGGACTCGGTCCATTGAGGAGTAATTATGATCGGACAAGAAAAGTTCGGGCCAATCAGATTGCCAGGGCGGGCTTTAAACGATAATGGACAGGTGATCTGCAAGGACGTAATCATCACGTTATCAAAGAGCGCTTAACTGGTTTCCCTCAGAGATGACTGCAGCTGGAGAATTGAGATGTATAGATTCTGCTGTCGCCTCACTTGTAAAATAAATCGACAGCGCATTCATTTTAGATATTTTTGCCGTCTTCAAAAAGATTAACTCTGAACATAAGCTCATTAGTTTTTCATACAGCAATGCATGATGGAAGCCATATGCTGTCTTACTCGGCAGCAGAACTCCACTGGCTTCGATTACGTTCGGCGGCCTCGTCCTGCCTCCTCAGCCAACGTGATATTCTTCGCCGACCAAAATACATCCACCGTGGATCCCGCAGGAACTTCTCATACAATAACTCTAATTCCATCAGCTCATTTTGGTCTACTGGTCATCGCAAACCACGCAGCGTAGAGAGAAAGGTGGATCATAGTGTTTTAGCTCCTCTGTCAGCTGACTCCGCTGTTTCATTTAAAGGATTAAAATGTTCACTTTTTAATGTCCTATCTCTCTCCAACAAAGGACTTTTAATCGCGGACATTATTGTGGATTTAAAAGTCGACTTTTTGTGTCTTACTGAGACTTTGCAACAGCCTGAGGATTACTTCCACCTCAACCATGCATTACCTCCTGAGTTTGTTTACACCTGCAAACCACGCCTCTCGGGAAGAGGTGGTGGTCTCGCTTTAATCTATCGCGAGAAATTCAAAGTCTCGCCAGTCACTGTTACAGAGCCGTCTTCGTTTGAAATCTTGACGGTTCAACTGAATGGTCGTACCCCAACTCTTATTGTGTCCATTTACCGTCCTCCTAGACCTTCTGCAGTTTTTATTTTATCTGATTTATGTGCATTGTGTCCTAATATCATTTTAATGGGTGACTTCAATATCCATTGTGATACAAACAAACCGACACCTGCACTAAAGAATTTATTTCTGTTTTAGATAGTTTTGGCCTGACTCAGTATATTAATTTCCCAACTCACAATAAAGGCCATGTTTTAGAATTAGTTTGCTGTTTAGGAGTTACACCATGCAACTTAAATTCCATGGAGTTTCCCATCTCTGACCATAAAATGATTTTCTTTGATATCATTTCCACTCCCTAAATTAAACTTGAAGCCAGAGGTGGGCACAAATACATCAAAAACTATTTTGTTACAAAATATAAATACTGGCTCATGAAATGTATTTAAATAAAATACAAAATACTGATGTGAAAAAAGTATTTAAATAAAATACAAGTAATTAGTATTTTGAAAATACAGAAATACTCCCACAACAATCTTATTAATAATAATAAATAATAATAATCACAATAGTCTTTTTTTATTACTCTTAGGTCAATAACACAAATAGTAGCAATAACACAAATATTATAAATGTGTAAATTCAAAATGGCAAAGTAGCAAAATAAAAAAGTTTGGGCATTTCACTAAATCTCTACAGGGCCTGAAATAGCACCCTCTGACATAACTGGCATGTATAGCTAAGTTCACATCAATGGTGTGGTTGTTTTATACAAAATAGATATTTCTCATATGTAATACATTTATATTGTGTGAATGCTTGCTTATCATGGAGATTTCAGTAAAGTTGTGACAGACACGCCGTTTCATAATAGGTAGGGCCTATGAAAGGTTAGGGTTAGGGACGATTTCGCATGCAGCCGTGCACAAGCACAAAACCTCACAACACCCACCACGTCAGTGATTGGTAACTTGGAAAACTGTTTATTTAGGTTTTAGTGGTTGGTGAACCCATTGTTTTTGTGTGCAGATCTCAGAGTCTAGGCAGCCTACAGAGACAAGGTTTTTCAAAACATTCCCATCCCAAGGCGGCATATACAACGCTTTTGCCAAAACATAGACATCCAACGCACATGGCACCCTTTAGCATCTATATAACATGCACAGAGTATGGGTAGATTTAGGTCTGGGGTAGGGATAGGGGTAGACCACTAGGAGGCGCCTTCTGCCTATATATATCTGCGTCTAATATTGACGCTAAAGGGTGCCATGTGCATTGGATATCTACTCTTTGGCAAAAGCTTCGTATATAATGATGCCTTGGGATGAGAACGGGCTGGGTTTTTAGACGGCATGCTTCTGGGAAGGGCAGCTAGCGGATCGCTAACAAAAATGAGATGAATATGATAGCTTATGTTTCTGCCTTTTTTGGGTCTGAATTCACAGCAAATATAGAATCAGAACTATCTCTAGATAATACTCTTGACAGGATACTCACAAGGCTCAACAAAGTACGGTAACACGCAGGTAAGAATCACAATGAACCAACACAGGACAGCAAACACAAGGGATGATAAAGGGAGACACTAATGACAAGAACAGGTGAAGCTGACAATGACAAGACGTGGAAAACAAGGGGACAGGGTACGTAACAAGACAACACAAGTACATGGCCCAAAAAAAAGGCCATGTGCTTGCACACAAAACATGGGTCTGTCATGATCCTGCCTCAAGACTAGAGAAAATCAAGGACACGAGGGCAAAATCATGACATTACTATGGTGATTTTTCTTAAGTATTTAAGTATTTGAAATACTCAAATACACTCTGTCAAAATATTTTGTTACAAACTACATTTTATTTTTTCCACACCTGCAAAATACAAATTACAAAATACACTAATTAAATACGTATTTCAAATACATTTAATTGAAATACTGCCCATGTCTGCTTGAAGCGCCCCATATCATTCCGTAATATTAAAAACATTAACCCAGATGATCTTAATAGATTAGTTAATACTTCGATTTGTCCTACTTCCCCCTCACTCTGTACTGCTAACCTGGTGGATCATTAAAATGACTGTTTATCCCATTCACTAAATTCCTTAGCTCCCTTGAAAACTCGCTTAGTCTCATTTACCAGGTCTTCTCCATGGTACGCCCCTGAACTCCGACATATGAAAACCATGGGTCGAAGATTGGAGAGACTGTCTAAGAAAACTGATCATCTTCTTTCATACAAAAGTGCTTTGACTGCTCTTAAATCCTCTTTTTATTCTGATATTATCAATTCAAATGGAAACAACAATCAGATTTTATTTTACACAATTAATAATTTACTTAAACCTGTTGACGCTGCAAGTCATTGGATCTCCATAGCTCAATGTGATTCATTCTTGGATTTTCTCAGTACAAAAATTACTGATATTCACCACCAGTTGAACTCTGTTACCTCTGCATATAACTGCCCATCTTGGACTTCCACACTGGACCCACCTTTATCCATCCTGTCAACTTTTCAGCCTGCATCAGTTGAAGAAATTACTAGACTCATCATTAAGTCCAAGAATTCTTCCTGTTCGCTTGACCCTAACCCTACCATCCTGGTCAAAACCTGTCTGCTCTCTATCTCACCTTCTATAACATCCATAATCAACTCTTCCCTGCTTACCTCCACTGTTCCTACCTCTCTCAAAACTGCTTCTGTCACCCCTATTCTCAAGAAACCTGGTTTGGATCCTAATGACCATAACAATTATCGTCCCACTTCCAACCTTCCATTTATCACCAAACTTCTGGAACGGACCATAGCAACTCAACTTCAAGCTCACCTACACAACGATAATCTCTACGAACCTTTTCAGTCTGGTTTTCGCCACAACCATAGCACTGAAACAGCCCTGGTAAAAATCACAAATGATCTCTTACTTGCTGCTGACAATGCTTAACTATCTTAATTCTACTCGACCTCACTGCTGCATTTGATACCATCTCCCACAAAATTATGTTGGAACGTCTGGCTGCCATTGGGATCACTAACAATGCACTAGACTGGTTCAGGTCATATCTACAAAATAGAAAACAGTTCATTCAGGGAAAAAATGTCACATCAAAAACTTCTACAGTCAAACATGGTGTTCCACAGGGCTCAGTGCTGGGACCACTGCTCTTTATCATCTACATACTACCTCTTGGCAACATTCTTTGTCACTTTGGGATCAATTTTCACTGCTACGCTGATGATACTCAACTTTATCTCTCCACAAAACCGAACACTTCTCTTCTCCCCTCCACTCTCACCTCTTGTCTTCAAGCTATCAACAACTGGATGTCAATCAACCTTCTCAAACTTAATGGAAATAAAAGTGAGGTTCTCCTAACTGGTTCTAAGGCCACACTTTCTAAAAATCATCCGTTTAACATATCACTTGATGGCTCTCTGTTTCCGATCTGCTCCCAAGTCAAAAGTCTTGGTGTCATCCTAGACAGCGCACTTTCCTTTGGCCCTCACATCAGTAATATTACTCGGACTGCTTACTTTCACCTTTGTAACATCTCAAGACTCCGACCCTCCCTCTCCCAGCACAATACACACATCCTTGTTCAGGCTCTGATCATATCCCGCATTGACTATTGCAACGCTATCCTCATTGGCACCACAAATAAACTTCTCCATCGCTTGCAATCCATTCAGAACTCTGCAGCTTGTATTATCACCAATACAAGATCAACTGACCACATCACACCGCTTTTTATTCAGCTCCATTGGCTTCCTGTACCTTACCGGATCAATTACAAAGTTCTTCTTTTAACCTTCAAAGCTCTTCATGATCTGGCCCCCTCATACCTCTTTGATCTGCTTCTTCCATACAATCCTCCTCGAACACTTCGCTCCTCCACTGCTGGCATTTTATCTGTTCCAACATTCAGAATGAGCACCATGGGGGCTAGAGCCTTCAGCCGTTCTGCACCACGTCTGTGGAATTCTCTCCCATCTCACATCCGTCAAATAGACTCTCTTCCTCAATTCAAATCTCAACTTAAAACTCATCTGTTCAGACTAGCTTATTCTACTTAGATTTTCATTGGGACTTCACTTTATTTATTTTTTTTTTATTTTTTTATTTTTTTATTTTTTTTACTGTACCAACGTGATTTTATATTGATATTATTGTTGGTTAGTTTTAATGTTCTGTTTTAATTTTTCTCTGTAAGGCGTCCTTGGGTGTCTTGAAAGGCGCCCTGAAATAAAATGTATTATTATTATTATTTGATTGGCGGTCATCAGCTCATCATTGTTGATGATGATAAAATCAATGTGTTTGACTTTTGTCATCATTCCTGCCATTTATAAGCACCAATCTTGTGGAACTGCATTATTTGGGCCATTAGCAGTAAAATGATCACTTATTTGAAGGTGAATAAAAGCATGTTTACAGTAGGGCTGCACGATATATCTCACGATATTGTTATGCGCATATCGTCAGTAAAGCCGGTTTCTTGATTAGTAGAAAATCACCTTCACCTGCTTTCAGATGGAAGATATGATCAAGATATGAGTGTTAAATTAACACCCAAGAGTGTTAAAGTTAATGTGATAATTAAGTGATTAATTTAGTAATGATTGAGCATTATTGAAGACACCTGATGATAACAAGCAGAATCACTGAAAGAAAAATATCACAAATTGTAAGCATTATGGCAATCAGTGTTTGCTTTAGTTGGGCTCTTGACCCTTATACTTTCACTTTAAATTTTGTTTGTCTGCTGTTATTATTTTATAATAGTCAAATGAGCAAAGACAAAGCGTGATCTGATAGTGTTGGTTAAGTTTTGACATAAACATACTGTGATCTGAAAAATGAAACTTATTTAGATGATTTGGTTTAATTTGTTAGCAACAGCTTAGTGGTTCTACAGCATATGATTGTCATTATTTTTCTTATAGTCCAAAATATTTAACAAATATTGTTCTGATAAAATTACTTTCAAATGCATTTATTTAGAAAACCGTGGTATCTCAACCGTGGTGACAATAATAATCCTTGTTGCCACCAATCACAACTCATTAATGGCTCCCAGCATGCATTACAGTATAAATAAATTATGATCTGAATTGTCTATGTAATTTACTTTTCCTAATTGAATATTCTGCTCGTCACCATTGTTGAGATGCATTGACTGAATCTTGATATCTGCGTGTGCCTAAAAGAAAGGGTTTTTTTTACAACTTCTAAGAAATCCATTATATTACATCTCAAATTCTAGGTATTTATGCAGATCACAGTTATGCTGTGATGAGCATAAATCACATAGAGTAAGTTAAAATGACGATTGTCATAATATAACCAAATCTATTAGTTTGTATTTTTTTTTTCTTTGTTCATCTGGCTGTTATAACTCATAAACAAAAGCCAAACAAAATCTAGAGAAATAAAATAAGGATCAAGAGCCCAACTAAAGCAAACACTCATCTCCATAATGGTGACCTGAAATTCCGGTTTTCTCCTTCAGTGATTCTGCTTTAGGTGTCTTCAATAATGCTTAATAATCACTCAATTAATCACTTAAATATCTCATTAACTTTGACACTCTTGAGTGTGGACTCATATACACTCCACAGAGTGTTAATTTAACACTTGAGCTTTTGCTGTGTACAAAGAGTCGTAGTTAACTGACAAGCTGAGCCATATCGCATTAATTATCGCTGGCGATACGTCCTCGATATTAATGTGATACAGCTCAGCTTGTTCTTTGCTCTTTGTAAATGCCGCTCCATCTGAAAGCAGGTGAAGGTGATTTACTACTAATCAAGGAACCGGCTTTACTGATGAGATGCGCATAACAATATAGTGCGATATACTGTTCAGCCCTAGTTTACACAATGTATTGAGAAATTGTACAGTCACACACAGTTGATGTTGAATCATATCCAAAATCTTTGTCTGTGTTTGAATTATGTGATATATTTGCTCAAAATATTGTCAGTGCATTCTTCTGCTCATCTCTTTTTCTGTTCTCTTAATTCCTTCGGTGATTCTGCTTGTTAACAGGCTTATTAAGGCTGAGATGATTCCATGTTTAATACACACAGATTTTGTGGTTCAGATAAGATGCAGTTCTGGTTTATTTCTTGCTTTTGGCTGACATGTGGCATTGCTATGGCCTGCTTGTGGCCCAGATCTGGCAAACAGGAGCGGTCCGGCCACGTGCAGTCATTCCACATGTGCCAGATTTGGGCTGGATCTGGGCCGAAACAATGTTGCTATCTGGGAAGTTCGCGTTTTAAATCCTTAAAATTCAATGAATCTAAACTTCTAAATTTTATCAATTTAATTCCAGTTGGTTTTAATGGTTATAAAATAAAGCCTAAATATAACAAATATTTTTTTTTTTATATTTGTTTGCGGTTTGTTTCTTTATGATGCCAAGACTGAACTGTGAACATGTTGAAATCAAAATCAAAGAAATCAACAAGAGGGTAACTGGCTAAGCCAGAAAGGACATGGTTTCCAGTAAATGATGCAGAGAAATAACAGGATGTAACACTTCAGCAGAATAACACATACGAGGATGGGTACAGCTGTTGGTTATCAGTAACATTTTCCCACACTCTAGTTTCAAATGCTACTTTTGGTTTAAAAAAATGTAGCCAGCAAATCTGCTTCGCGTCATGCTCGTAGTCAGCCTGTTGGGGTGGTATTCGCTATAACAACCACCTCGCTATACATTATCCCCTATGCATTAGTTAACATGAAATAACTAATAATAATGAAGTATGACATTTTGTTTGTTGCATTTACCTAAAGAAAAAAAGAAGAAGAAAAAAAAACAGTTCTTCATTGATTGTTCAACAAGTGTATTAACTAATGTGACCAGATTCTTGTAAAAACTGCAGCGATGATGTTTAAATCAAAATACAAAAAGGATTAAAGGTAGTTATTAAGACAATTAAACTCATTATTTATTTCAGGCTAGATGTTGAACCCTGCCCCTTAGTGGCACTATTTGGTCTTAATCCCGCTAAGGTATTTTTATCATCTTTACAGTCAAATGCTTTAGCTTTTTGCTTCATAATTGCAAAAAGGCTTATATTGTTGAACTGGAAAAATCCTCTTCCACCCAGCTACTCTCATTGGATGCACGACCTGTTGCAGTTTATTCAAATAGAAAAAAAATAGATATACCATGATTGGCAGAACAGAACAATTTCATATGATTTGCCAACCTTTTCTTGTTTTATGTTTGATATGCCAAATTTTCTTGAATAGTGTTGATATTTTAATCTGTGTCGTATGTATCTGTATTTATTTGTGCCGGGGGACTGCAGATGTAAATTAGCCTAAGGCTAACTCTGGTGTAATGCATCAAATGTTTACATTTATGTTATTAATTGCACATGGTCCCTTTAAATAAAAATCAACACAATACAATACAATTTATTTAAAAAAAATAATTATTCTATCTATAAATAACCATTAATTAAAGCACTCTTTTGCATTTGATCCCAGCTGTTTTTTTTTTGGGAGGGGGGGGGGGGGGGGTGGGTTCTTTTGTTTTTTGTCCTCTCTCCCGCCCTTGATTGTTTAAGAAACAGACTACATAAAAAGGGGAAATAAATTGTATTTGTTTTCTTGTCAGATGGCATTGACTGGTTATTTAAAAAGGGGAGGGAAAGAGTTGTAAAGGTGTTGCAAGGCTGTTTTTTTTTTTACCTATAATCTTATTTATAATCTTGCTGTATTTTAATTTTATTGATTCCATATTGTACATGCATACTGCACTAGTATTATACTTGTACTATTGGGTAATGCACTGCACTAACATGTTTTGAAGCAAGCGGATATATCCCTTTTTTTCTCTTTCTTTTCTTTTCTATTTTTGAGTCAGAGAGTAAGAAATGTGTCTGTATACTTTTCTATTATTATTATTGATCAATATGTTGATACAAACTTTGTATTGTTCTCCATTTCCTTTCTGACCGGTAAAACACCAATAAAAAGAGTTAAACTAAACTCATTATTTATGATGGGAGCCATGAATGAGTTTTGATTGGTGGTACCCAGAATGCACTGCAACAAGCTTTATAACAATGTCACCACTGTTGAGATTCACAGTCTGATTCTTGGTGTCTGTTTGTCTAGCAGAGTTAAGCCAACACTGATCGAGGACCTCGAGCAAAATTAATCAGTGAGTACTTTTTTAAAAAAAATTCATCCTATAGAAATTTTCAATGTAATATATATAATTTTACAGTAAAAATATTTATTTTTACCTAGAGATATAATATATTAAATATAAGTAGTCAAAACACTTCTAAAAGAACGTAAGTTATTTTTTTCAACATTATGTGCTTATTTAATTAAATAAATGTGAATCTGCATCTTTATAACAGAATACAATCCAACTATATTCAAGATACAGTATCTTCATATGATGCAACCTTGTGCATGTTTAACGGATTGTCACCATAAAAAAGAGAAAAAATCGTAGAACGAGCAATGCTATATATAAATATATGGATAGCATCATAATTTAAAACTTTAATTTATTATTTTATTAGTTCATTAAATAATTATGCTAACTCAACTAATTTACTGTAAAGAGCTGGATACTAATTAAATAATGTAAACTATAGTAAATTTATTGATTAGAGTTGCAAAAACTAAATATTTAGACTAATTGTGCATTTTTATTAATCTCTGCTTAAATATGGGTGCATGGAGGAATATAGCCTATTCCGCGCTCAAGCGCATGCATAAATCTTACCGCAAAGCACCAGTAAATGTAGGCTATTGATAATAAATGTGTCTGAAAAAATTAACGAGGCATTTTAATTGTTTATTAATAAGCTAGTGTTTTGTAAATCAGTATCGGCTGCAAACATATCTCCACTAGGGCTGGGCGATATATCGCACGATATTGTTATGCGCATCTAATCAGTAAAGCCGGTTCCTTGATTAGCAGTAAATCACCTTCACATGCTTTCAAATGGACGATATGAGTGTTAAAGTTAACGAGATAATTAAGTGATTAATTTAGTGGTGATTGAGCATTATTGAAGACACCTGATGATCACAAGCAGAATCGCTGAAGGACAAAATCACAAATTGTAAGCCACCGTTATGGAGATCAGTGTCTGCTTTAGTTGGGGTCTTGACACTTATGCTTTCACTTTAAATTTTGTGTGTCTGCTTTATTATTGATTAATAACAGTCAAATAAGACATCTTTGATCTTATAGTGTTGGTTATGTTTTGACATAATCATGCTGTGATCTGTAAAATGAAACTTTTCTGATGATTTGGCTTAACTTGTTAGCAAGATTTTAGTGATTGTACTGCATATCTGTATTTTTCTTTTAACATAAATTAATTGATAAATATTATTCTGATCAAATCACTTTCATGCTTATTTAGAAACACAGAGATCAATAATCAGCCTGTCTATCTCAACTGTGGTGGCGAAATTAATCCTTGTTGCCACCAATCACAACTCATTAATGGCTCCCATCATGCATTGCGGTTTGAATAAATTATGATCTGAATTGTCTATGTAATTTACTTTTCCTACTTGAATATTCTACTCGTCACCGTTGTTGAGAAGCATTGACTGAATCTTGAGCTCTGTGTGTGCCTAAAGGAAAGTTTTTTTTCTTTTAAGCAACTTTTGAGAAAACTGTCTAATATTTTTAATATTCTGGACATTTATTCAGAATCTAAGTCATACACTAAGCAACAGAATAAATTATATGTTATAAATTTTATAAATAAACTTTATTATATATATATATATATATATATATATGCATAAATTTCAAATGATAAATGTCATTATATGACCAAAATCATTTTATTATTGTTTATTTTTGTTCATCTGATAGATATAACTCAGATGCAACAGCAAATTAAAATATAAAGTTAATAATATAAGGGTCAAGAGCCCAACTAAAGCAAACACTCATCTCCATAACGGTGGCTTAAAATTTTAGATTTTTTCCTTGTGATTCTGCTTTAGGTGTCTTCAATAATGCTCAATCATCACTCATTTAATCACTTAATTATCTCATTAACTTTAACACTCTTGAGTGTGGACTCATATACACTCCCAGGTGTGTTAGTTTAACACGGGAGATTTTGTCGTGACGAAGAGCCGTAGTTCACTGACCAGCTGAGCCATATCGCATTAAATATCGATATCGATATGTCCTCGATATTAACGCGATTTGGCTCAGCTTGTCAGTGATCTACGGCTCTTTGTAGTGAATGCCGCTCCATCTGAAAGCAGGTGAAGGAGATTTACTGCTAATCAAGGAACCGGCTTTACTGATTAGATGCGCATTCAATATCGTTCGATATATCGCCCAGCCCTAATCTCCACTGTAAATTGGATGCACCTTTAGAGATAAATACACCTTTCATACAGATTAAGATTGGGCGATATATCGCAGACATTGTTATGCGCATCTCATCAGTAAAGCCGGTTCCTTGATTAGTAGTAAATCACCTTCACCTGCTTTCAGATGGAGCAGCATTTACTACAAAGAGCCGTAGTTCACTGACAAGCTCAGCCATATCGCATCAATATTGCGGACGTATCGCCAGCGATAATTAATGCGATATGGCTCAGCTTGTCAGTTAACTACCGCTCTTCGTACACAGCAAAAACTCTAGTGTTAAATTAACAAACCTCAAGAGTGTTAAAGTTAATGAGATAATTAAGTAATTATTTGAGTGATGATTGAGCATTATTGAAGACACCTAAAGCAGAATCACTGAAGGAGAAAATCTAAAATTGTAAGTCACCGTTATGGCGATCACACTGTAAACCCTAACGCTCAAAATAATTAATTGGTTTGAGTAGGTCAAACGTAAATTCAACGAATTTGTTCAGTTAAATTAATTTTTATGAGTATTTAGCGCTTTCTTTTTCTTTCAAGTTCACAGAACTGATATATTTTAAGTAAACTGAACTGTTTCATTGTTTTGAGTTTTATGAAATTCTTTCTTTTAATTTAGACGAACTTAAGTTTAACTGAACCGGCTGGAATATCTATTTCCCAGCATGCTTTGCCGATGGCACTCAAAAGAGAGTGTAAATGCTAAAATTAAGTGCAATATATAGTTTTTTGTGTAAGATTAATGTTAAGAGTGAGATTTAGTAGTGATTAATGTTTTGTTATGCTAATTTAGAAGAATTTCTGTTAATGTTGGCTTTAGGATAGTTACCATCATGGTGACAAGTGGTGCATTCAGCTTGATTTGAGAGCAAATTATCCTTTTATATTATTGCGCTCATACAGCAAGTGCTTCTGTGCTTACAAGTGCTTATAACATACTGTTTCTAATATGTTATCATTTACTACGTCAGCAGATTGGCTTTTAAAGCTAACTAAGTTTTGAGTTGTACTAACTCATCAGGTTTTACAGTGCAGTGTTTGCTTTACTGTAAAACCTGATGAGTTAGTACAACTCAAACTGTTTGAGGAAACCGGTTGCCTTAACTCATTTAAGTTTATTAACTCAAACAATTTAAGCATAAAAAAATATTTGATTTTTGATATTTGATGAAGTAACTCAATAACTTATTGTTAAGATAACTTGGGTAAATAAAGTTAATAGAACTAATTAGTTACTAGAACTTAAATCTATGAAGTACACTGTAAACCCGAATAAGTTGGCAGAACTCAAATCACTTTTAATAGTATAAACTTAGTTAGCTTTAAAAGCCAATCTGCTGACGTAGTAAATGCTAACATATTAGAAACAGTATGTTATAAGCACTTATAAGCACAGAAGCACTTGCTGTATGAGCGTAATAATATAAATGTATAATTTGCTCTCAAATCAAGCTGAATGCACCACTTGTCACCATGATGGTAACTATCCTAAAGCCAACATTAACAGAAATTCTTCTAAATTAGCATAACAAAACATTAATCACTTAAAAAAAAACTTTATATTGCACTTAATTTTAGCATTTACACTCTCTTTTGAGTGCCATCGGCAAAGTATGCAGGGAAATAGATATTCCAGCCGTTTCAGTTAAACTCAAGTTCGTCTAAATTAAAATAAATAATTTTATAAAACTCAAAACAATGAAACAGTTCAGTTTACTTAAAATATATCAGTTCTGTGGACGTGAAAGAAAAAGAAAGCGCTAAATACTCATAAAAATAAATTTAAGTGAACAAATTCATTGAATTTAAGTTTGTCCTACTCAAACCAATTAATTATTTTGACCATTAGGGTTTACAGGGCTCTTGACCCTTATATTTTCAACTTTAGAGTTTGGTTGGCTGTTGTATCCGAGTTACAAACTGCTAGATGAACAAAGAAAATAAATGATCTAATGATGTTGGTTATATTATGACAATTATCATTTGAACTTTATGTTTGTGATTTATGCTGTTAGTTACAGTAAAACTGTGATTCTGCACAAATATCCAGAATTTTATGTATAATAAAAAAGATTTCTTTAAATTTGTTAAAAAAAAATCATTCAGTTAGGCACACACAAACGTCAAGATTCAGTCAATGCATCTCAACAATGGTGACGAGCAGAATATTCAATTAGGAAAAGTAAATTACATAGACAATTCAGATAATAATTTATTCATACCGCAATGCAAGATGGGAGCCATTAATGAGTTGTGATTGGTGGCCGCCACTTTTTTTTCAAAGGGGGTATTTTATTCACATACACATACATATACATATGTAAAATGTATATGTATGTGTATTTACCACTGCAAAATGCATTATTATTGTCACCATTGTTGAGATTCACAGGCTGATGTCTGTTAAACTGATACTGATAAGCATATGCTTTAGAATCATAAAGATGTTGCTAACAAGTTAAACCTAATCATCTCAATAATCAACCCGGTCTCATCCCAAGACGTCATATTACTGACGTTTTGGGACGTCTTTTGACCATACGTCAATATTCGCCTTTTTAGGGCCCCCTTAAACGTCGGTAGATGAGGTTATGGGATCCTAAATCTACCCCAGACCTAAACCTAACCGGCGGATATTGACGTATGGTCAAAAAACATCCCAAGACGTCAGTTATATGACTTTTTGGGATGAGACTGTGTTACAATAATTTGTATTTTTTTCAGATCACAGCATGATTATGCCATAAAATAACCCACACTATCAGATCACGCTTTTCTTTGTTCATTTGACTATTACAAATCAATAACAGCAGACAAACAAAATTTAAAATGAAATGAGGGTCAAGGGCCCAACTAAAGCAAACACTGATCGCCATAACGGTGGCTTACAATTTGCGATTTTCTCCTTCAGTGATTCTGCTTGTTAACATCAGGTGTCTTCAATAATGCTCCATCATCACTAAATTAATCACTTAATTATCTCATTAACTTTAACACTCTTGGGTGTTAATTTAACACTCATATCTGCATAATATCTTCCATCTGAAAGCAGGTGAAGGTGATTTACTACCAATCAAGGAACCGGCTTTACTTACGAGATGTGCATAACAATATCATGGGGTATATTGTGCAGCCCTAATGTAAACCTATTAGGCTCTAACTGAGTTCAGCAATGCAGGTCTAATAATGATTGTCAAAAATAATAAATTTCAAGGTAAAGATAAATATCTAAACAATGTCTTACTTTTATTCATTGGTCTAAATGCATTTTTAACTCATCTTTAACAGGATAAACTAAAGGAAGAGCTTTGGAGAACAGAGAAGGTGAGTGAAGAATCATGTTAAAATACATGCTGGACAAGCTGTGACTAGTTTCTCTTATCTTTTTTAAAAATGTAGTAGCCATATGTCCAACACAACACACTCCACTGTTGTGGTGGCAAATTCAGTAGATTTACTCACTAACACTGTTGTGGAAACGCAATAAGAAATGAAAACTAAAATATGGTCGTATCGTGCTACAGCGCA
Source organism: Pimephales promelas (assembly GCF_016745375.1). The sequence continues at coordinate 649,218 of NW_024121106.1, read as the reverse complement.
CATTATATCAGCTGCAGTTGGGAGCCTCAGTCCCACTCGACGTACATTCACATCACATGTTAAATAACATTTTAATGTTTTTACCTGGTCTGCAGTCTGAGGAAAGTCACAGATATAAAACCTTTAAACATTCCAAGAATTTATGTAAAATGAAAACTAATAGAACTAATAGTAATTTTTAACATGATGCACAGCAAAATCCCGAGTGTTAAATTAACACTGTGTGTTAAATTAACACCGAGAAGTGAGAATTATATAAACTCAGAGTGCAGAGTGTTAAATGCACACTGAAGCAGTGTTAAAGTTAATGAAATAATTAAGTGAATAATTGAGTGATGATTGAGAATTACTGAAGACACCTGATGTTAACAAGTAGAATCTCTGAAGGAGAAAACAGTAATTTTTAAGTCACCATTATGGTGATCAGTATTTGGTTTAGTTGGGCACTTGACCCTTAAAGGGGTGATGAACTGAGAAATCAAATTTTCCTTGAGCTTTTGACATCTAAGAGGTCATCATATTATAAGAATATCCTGTAAGTTTCAGAACTGAAAACGTCCTTGTTAGTCCAATAAAAGCTTTTATTGACACAGCCTCTAAAAACGACTCGTTTTTAAAAGTGGGGAACTATGACGACAAAGAGGATAAAACACCACCCCCACAGAAGATGATCAACGCCTGCTTCATCACGGCAGGTTTAGCCCCGCCCACCGATTGCCAGATGAACAAAGAAACACGTTTATCAGGTATTGTTGGTTATGTTTTGACATAATCATCATTTGACTTGAATCACTGAACTCATTTAGAGCCTAATTTCTGACCTAATTGTATATTGGTCATTACAGAATCAAAGAGATTCTACAGCATAAGATCCATATTATTCAATATAATCCATTTCTTAAAAGTTGTTGTAATAAAAAATAAAAATCTTTATTTAAGGCACACACAGACATCAATATTCAGTGTATGTAATGTATTCATACTGCAATGCATGATGAGAGCCATGAATGAGTTTTGAATTGGTGGCACCCAGAATGCACGGCAACATGGTTCATTATTGTCACCATTGTTGAGAATCACAGGCTGATTCTTGATGTCTGTGTGTCCAAATAAAATATGAAAATACTGAAAATAGTATACTGTAGAATCACAGGCTGCTGTAATTATCAAGGTAAACCTGGCTCTCTAAACAGGTTCATTGATTCAGGTCAAATGATGATTATGTCAAAACATAACCAAAACCACCTGATCAGCTTTTCCTGTTGTTTATCTGGCAGTTATAACTCAATTATAGCAGTCAAACTAAATCTAATGTTAATAGTTTAAGGGTCAAGAGCTCAACTAAAGCAAATACTGTTAAAATTAGATTTTTCTCCTTTGTTGATTCTGATTGTTAAAGGTAGTGTAGGTCAGAATTTTTAAAAAACTTTTTTCCAAATTTGTTTAAACTTTCTATATATATTCTACTTTCTATATTCTATTCTATATATATATAATGCATAATTAAAATCTAAGTACTCTGAAAAAAGAGTATAAAAATCGAGTGACTCTTGACCGTTTAATCTGCACTAAACACAGCTCATTATTTCGAACCGGGACGAAACAACGGATTGGCTTAGGCGACTGTCACTCTCTCGCAACCATGGCAACCCTTTTGCCACACAGGACCTGCCCACTTGCGCGTATCCAGATCGTACCTGTTCGTATGCCCTTGTTTGAGCTTGAAGATGCAAAACTCGACGCAGGTCCTCTTGTCTAAAAAGTGCTCCTTGCCCTGCACGACTACCCCGTCCTCGGCTCGGTCTCTACTTCCTCGGACCCTAATAGCACGGCCTCTTGCACGACCTCCTCTGCTTCGCCCTCGACCACGGATCTGTCCTCGAGCTGACGATGTGGTACTTGCTTTCTTATACTGTCTATGGGTAACACTTGTCTCGGGAGTGTAGTCCTCATCAGAATCAACAATGCTTTCATCAAGCAAACTCTTACATGCAGTCAGAACACCATATATATGAATCTTACACGAAATTCATCTTCATCACAGTGTAAATGATGGCAATGGAAAAACGTGTATCATGCAACCTGTTTTTAGCTTTGCCTTATAGATAACTAGCTCATTAGCGAATCAATAAATATATATTGTAAAGGTTACCAATATCAATATGCTAGCTTGATAGTGAGTAATAAAATACAACTTATTTGTTTATCTTCATAATGATAGTTAGATTTTTTTTATTTACATGTGTTTCTGACATGATGGAGCACTCCTTCCTCTCCTCTCCGCTCGTCTCAGGTAAATAATGCGTCTTCAGCTCAGCTGTCGGAGTCGCGCGTTCATGTGTTTTGGGGGCGTGGCTTTGGAAGGAGCCCAGAAGGGAGGGGGTGAAGTGAATGGAAATAATGAGCTGTCTTTAAAACAGTCGTGAGAGGTCTACAGACACTCGATTTTTATACTTTCTTTTTCAGAGTACTTAGATTTTAATTATGCATTGATATATACAGAAAGTTTAAGCAAATATGGAAAAAAAGTTTTTTTTTTAAATGATGACCTACACTACCTTTAACATCAGGTGTCTTCAATAATGGTCAAACATTACTCAATCAATTACTTAATTAGCCCATTAACTTTAACACTATTGAGTGTTAATTTAACACTTATTTTAACACTAACACTCTTGAGGCTGGAGCCAAATTAACTCTTAGGAAAGTTATTTTAAAAGTGGAGTTTTTGCTGTGTGAGTTCATGGGTGGAATAAAAATATGGCAGGACTTTTACTTTCTGACCCCTGGACTTTCCACGAAGTTCAAAGAGCCGTAGTTCACTGACAAGCTGAGCCATATCACATTAATATCGAGGACGTATCGCCAGCGATAATTAATGCGATATGGCTCGGCTTGTCAGTTAACTACGGCTCTTTGTACACAGCAAAAACTCCAGTGTTAAATTTACACTCCTGGGAGTGTATATAAGTCCACACTTAAGAGTGTTAAAGTTAATGAGATAATTAAGTGATTAATTGAGTGAAGATTAAGCATTATTGAAGACACCTAAAGCAGAATCACTGAAGGAGAAAACCGGAATTTCAGGTCACCATAATGGAGATGAGTGTTTTCTTTAGTTGGGCTCTTGACCCTTATATTATTAACTCTAGATTTTGTTTGGCTTTTGTTTATGAGTTATAGCTACCAGATGAAAAAAAAAAAAAAAAAAACGATCTAATGGTTTTTGTTATATCGTGACAATCATCATTTGAATCTAGTGTTTGTGATTTATGCTGTTGGTTACAGCATAACTGTGATTCTGCATAAATATGTAGAATTTTAGATATAGGACCCTATTTTAATGATCTGAAACGCAAAAGTCAAAGCGCAAAGCGCAAGTAACTTTGTGGGTAGATCCCGCACTGTTGCTATTTTCCCGGCGGGATAAATGCCTCTTGCGCCTGGCGCAAATCTAAAAGGGATTGGTCTGAAGAAACTTCATTATTCATAAGTGTGGTTTGGGCGTAACGTGAAATAAACCAATCAGAGCGTCATCTCACATTCCCTTTAAGATCGTGATGAACGAGGTGCACTGTTTCCATGGTGAAATATTATTATAACGGCGCATTTACCAGACACGCTTCACAATCGGTTCACAGCCGAGGAGATCGATGTCCTCGTCAGGGCCGTAAAAGAAAGAGAAGTGACATTGGGGACGGGACAAACACACCCAAATTAGCTTCGGTTAAACATGCATATAATAATTTGGGTAAACGTGTAAGCTTCTATTTTTCCCATCGTCATGAACACAACAATAATCCCCCCCCCCCCTGTTTTAATAGTTTTCCTTATAATAATGTATCATTTTAAAAAAGTAAAATGCATCTGTCACTGCATGAAAAGTGGGATTTTCGTCCCCGTAAACTGCCGGAAATCTCCCTAATTTTCGGCAGTTAACGACAATTTACAGACTGTGAACGTCGCGTTCCACTGTGCCACATATTGACGGAAACGAACCATGACGTATGCATGCAGCGCTCGCGGAGGTGCGAATGGCCCTAATTAGCATATGAATAGCAGCACTGCGCGCGCCTTGCCAGAGAATGGCTTGAATTTCCTCACTCAGTATTGGTTGAAATTCACTACATTTAAACAAGAAAATCACTCGTGATTGGTTGGCAGATCTGTTACTATTGGTCAGCCGACATAAAATTATAATAATAATAATCATATATATATATATTCATATTCATATGATATGCTATTATGTTGTTTATTCATGTCATTGTTATCCTATGGACTAAATTATTATTACCATCAAGGACATGAATTTATTGAGGAAAGGAACATTTGCCACATACTGTTTATTCAAAGAAATAGCTTTATTAGAACAAACACAAAACTATGTACACAGCATAGGAGAACATCTTTCAAAGCACAGAAAACATGTCCTCCACCCTCTGGAAACATGGGACAACATACATACATACAGCACTACAGTTATACAAATAAATCAATAATATATTGCATCTCTATTCAAAAATAAATTGCCCTGAATGGCATCAGAATTGGGCACCAGATATATCAAACACAATGTACAGTGGAGCCAGAATTATGAACGAATAATAAGGATGTAATTTAAAGGTATGGTTCACTTTGAAATAAATTTTTGATATGTTTTATCTTATCTCAAGGGCATCCAAGATGCAGGTGGTTTTGTTTCCACAGTATTTTCAATTTTGATATTTTTAGGTCAAACTGTTGTTGTCTGTCAGTCATATAATGCGGGTCTATGGTCACCACCTCAAAGAGCATGCACAAAGAAGACCAAATTAAACATGATTTAATGACTCATAAATTAAGTACACAATGATTGACTAAGACACGAAATGAGCGTTTTGGGAAAGAAAACAAACAGTATTTATATTGTATAAATGTGTGTATGTGTGTGTGTGTGTGTGTGTGTATATATATATATATATATATATATATATTTAGATATACACAAAATGCAATACATCTTAATATGTTTAGATCTTCACAGTAAAACTTCCGAAATCTGTGTAAACAATGAGTGACGTACCAGTGCAAGATCGCTTCTGGCGGTTTCCACCGCATGCGCAGATCATATATATATATATACACACACACACACACTGTTCATTTTCTCACACACACCGCTCGTCTCGTATCTTAAGCCATCAAGGTGTACTTACAGTTATGATTCATTAAATCATGTTTAATTTGTACTTCTCTGTGCATGCTCTTTTAAGAGATCCCCATAGACTTCCATTATATGACTGACTGATGCCCTTGACGTAAGCCAAAACATTTCAAAAAATAATTTCAAAGTGAACTATCCCTTTAAAACTCTTAATTCAAGTCCTGTAGGCTTGGCTCATCAGGGCGAAGTGAATTTAAGTCTTTGCGACGCGTGCTTGAGGTTCACCTTGATGTACATACACCTCAGTGGCTGTGGAACCGAATTTCATGACCCCTTCTGCAAAGTTGAAAAAGACAAATGATTTAGATGTATGCAAAGGCAATCTGCCCCAAGTCCCCACATTTGTAAGCAAAAATATGTTTCTTCTGCATCCACTACCTGGTTTCCTTCAGGCGATGGCGGATGTCGACCAGTAGTTTCAGGACCTTTTTCTGGAACACTGAAATAAACGAACACATTTGGTGATGTTTACAATGCTCTAATTAGAATAACAAAGTTTGCTAGCTCACAAGAGAGAAGGTGTCTATTAAAAGTGTCTTCTCCACTGCCAATAGATCAACACTTACCACCAGGTTTCAGTCACTGCATCTCCCAGTCTCAGTCACTGCATCTATACCACAAAAAAAAATGTGTTTTAAAAGTTATTATCAAATGATGAAACTGAACAGATTTATAAGATATTTAAAAACTTGGTCAAACATTTATAACTGAATATAACATGCCATGTTCCAGTTCTCTTTGGCGTTTTCACCACTGTCTCACGCTCAAAGTCATCTATAAACACAGACGTTAATCCAAATTAGTTTAGTTTTACTTTTTATTTGACTGGGGTCTGTTCAAAAGAAAAGAGGATGAGATCACAACACGTAACGTTACCTTATTTAGGTGTTTTTTCTCCCATCAGCGAAGGACACCTCACTCCTAACAGCCCCTGAGAGACAAAACAAATCAGAAACATCTGAAGATTTCACTCATCACACAAAGTGATGCAATTTTACAAACAAGGATAGCCTACACTAGAGCATACAAGCACATTACGCGCTTTGTTTTAGGACCCTGGCACTTATTCTTTTTTCATAATTTCTGACGATATTCAGAGTAAATGAGTTAGTTTGATTACTATCAAAGAATGGTAGCTAACTTGCAGCCAGATAACAACGTGCAACCCAACGTACAGTTTAGTGTCCCAAATTTGTTCAAATTGAAATGAAACAAAAAAAGAATTACGAGCAGCAAGCTAACGCAAAACAAAAAACTGTTCCGTTAGGTTAACACCCTTGGACATTCGCGGCAGTAATCACAGCCGATTTGTGAAGTTTAAGACAAAAACGCTAAACTACCAAAAACTATAAGTAGACATGGACATAGAATTCACTAAGCTGGACGAACTTACCTTCAATTTAGAGGAAAAGATGGGTTCCCCAGCGATCATGACGGCGAAGCAGGCTGAATATCTGTGTAGTTACTTTCTGCTTAAAAAACACGCCACATGCCTGGCACGTTGCCTCAGCCAATCAGAGTGGCTGACGTTACAGGTTGGATTATGACGATATGCTGCCTCAGCCAATCAGAGTTACGTTCACTGGTTTTTGACTCAGGTTGAAAGGCTGTCGTCGGCTGTCCTTTGACTTTTCTGCTGCTGTTAGTTCATTTTAAATTAGGAATAAGGTGGATATACCTAAATAGGCTACCATGAAATGTAAAAATACATATATGCATAAATAAATAACTTTATTAGGTTACTTAAATTAAATAAACCAGTCAAAAAAATTGTAAAAAACAAAAACAAAAAACATCTGTTTATAACTGTGAATTAACATCAAAGATGTTATCATATATTTTGAAAACTGCTTCCGTAAATGTTATGATGAATCTTATAATTTTATTAGGAAAATTTCATATTTATAAGAGTAAAATGAATAATTCTAAACCTTGTTTGAAGTTTTTTTTTTTTTTTTTGGTCTAATTTTTAGTTTTCAGTATATTCTGTCTCTCAAATGTATCGATAAAAATGTAGTGATACAATTGTATTTGCTAAAGAATATTGAAGCTAATTGAAGCTAATTTTCTTTCTTTAAATAGTACAAATTACTGGTTTCTAACTTTCTCTTAAATCATAATATTATACACAATAGAGATAGTCCCTTTCCTGTTTTTATTTCATTTGTTCAATTCTGTCCTATTTTTATTTGTTTCTTATTTATTGTGAAATTATTATTTGTTGATTGTTATCTTTTTGGATGTCATGTTATTGTTGTAATTGTTGTGCATTATGTGCAATGTTAAAAAAACAAAAAAAAACACAGCAATTAGGTTATACTGAGCCTGATCTTGTCTTAGAATGAAGTTATACCTTTCAGAAAAATGTTACCTGGGGTGAAACTCCCCTACCCTTATTTGCATGTGTATAGCTCACAGCATTTTCATTTACATGTCAAAGCCTCCTCTAGATTTAGGAGAAGGGGGGACAATGGGGGGACAACTGCCAAGCAAGGCCCACGTCAATTTCCGGCAATTCACAGCAGTTTTGAGTGTTACCTGTAAATTGCCGTGTGCAGTCGTAAACCTGAACTTCCACGACAATCTACAGTGCCGCTTACTGACGAAAATCCCACTTTTCATGCAGTGTGTGTAGATGATAGAATCATTCCGCCCAGGGAGCGCAAGTTCATTCCCTAGTTTACCGAAGGAAAAACCAGCTTTGCGCTGGTGCAAAATAGGAATGATAAATGCGTTTGTGTATAAAGTCATTTGCGCCGGGTGCAAGATAGGGCCCATAATATAAAGGATTTCTTAAAAGTTGTAAAAAAAAGAAAAAGAAAAGAAAATCTGTATTTTAGCCACAAACAGATATCAAGATTCAGTCAATGCATCTCAACAATGGTGAAGAGCAGAATATTCAATTAGGAAAAGTAAATTACATAGACAATTCAGATCATAATTTACTTATACCGCAATGCATGATGGGAGCCATTAATGAGTTGTGATTGGTAGCAACAAGGATTATTATTGTCACCATGGTTGAGATTCACAGGCTGATTATTGATGTCTATGTTTCTGAATAAAGATGACATTGATTTGATCAGAACAATTTTATTAAATGTTTAGGATTAAAAGAAAAATACAGACTTTCTTATGCTGTAGAACCATTAAACTGTTGTTAACAAGTTAAACCAAATCATCTGAATAAGTTTCATTATTCAGATCACAGCATGATTATGCCAAAACATGCCCAACACTATCAGATCACGCTTGTCTTTGTTCATTTGACTGTTATAAAATAATAACAGCAGACAAACAAAACAAAGTGAAAGTATAAGGGTCAAGAGCCCAACTAAAGCAAACACTGATCGCCATAACGGTGGCTTACAATTTGTGATTTTTCTCCTTCAGTGATTCTGCTTGTTAACATCAGGTGTCTTCAATAATGCTCAATCATCACTAAATTAATCACTTAATTATCTCATTAACTTTAACACTCTTGAGTGTTAATTTAACACTCATATCTGCATCATGTCTTCCATCTGAAAGCAGGTGAAGGTGATTTACTACTAATCAAGGAAACGGCTTTACTGATTAGATGCGCATAACAATATCGTGAGATATATCGTGCAGTCCTACTTGAGACTTGAACATCTGTCACTTACTCCCATCTCTGGCATTCAGCAGCTTTATTTCTTAAAATGTGCATCTAAGACACTTAATTATAAACAAATCTATCTTTTTCTTTTTATTGTTATTCCTTACACATGACAACAGTTTGTAATGTGTTGTAGCCAAGTTCACATAACTGCAACCTCACTAAACTGTTTATCTCATCTGATTGTCTGTAGTATGGATTCCGTGGGAGTGTCCGTGATAAAAAAAGCAGCATTGGGGAGATCCTTCCAGTTGGGCATGCTGTATGACTGCAGAAGAGATGCATTAATACCAGGTACTAACACACACACACACACACACACACATATATATATATATATATATATATATATATGCCATTTAATGAAAACAAGCTCATTTGTATGGTGAAATACCACAGCAATATGGAGCTATTAATATGATAATATGATTTGAATTTGAATTTGTAAATTTGAATTATTTGCAAGTGTAATCTAACAAAGTTTAATTTTAGGTGGTAGTTTAAATAGTTCTGAATTTGAATTTTTTTGTAACGAATATTGAACATTTGAAATTCATCAAACTGAAAGGTTTTTATGGCTGACTTTTATAGACATGTATTTTCAAATGGCTAGTTTTTTGTTCTGAATTCAAATACTGCAAATATTCTGTTTAAAATTCAAGTTTTTTAAGATGAAGAAATTCGGAAATTCAATCTTATAGATTCAGATCTTACAAAAAGTAGGTCACAGGTCATCCCCAGGGAAGAGTAGATGATCTCAGAAAAGTCGAACAGAGCATTTTGGCCAATCAGGGACTGCAGAAGTTTTCCAGTTGAACGTGGTGGTGGTTCAAGAGGCTGCCACTCTCTGACTCTGATCATGAATCGCCCGGAGTGATTAAACATGCATAATTTTGTGTTTATATGTTAGGTAGCGTTCTCAGCATATGAGACATTTGTCTAAGAGGTTTCTGGTGTTAGTTTATTTTGAGTAAAATTGAAATTGAGAACGCCACCGTGTCTACAACACAGACAGGACGCGAGCAACGCAACACAGTGCTTGAAGCGACTGTTGCAAAGAGCTGGGACTAGGTCAGAAATAGGATGGGGAATCCGTGTGCTGTTGGGGATTTCACGGGTCGCGTCACTCTCGCTGGCGATACGTCCACGATATTAATGCGATATGGCTCAGCTTGTCAATGAATTACGGCTCTTTGTAGTAAATGCCGCTCCATCTGAAAGCAGGTGAAGGTGATTTACTACTAATCAAGGAACCGGCTTTACTGACTATATGCACATAACAATGTCATGCGATATATATTGCCCAGCCATAGAGCCCTGCACAGGCCTCAAATCTAGACCCTAACCCGGCCCGAGATGCTCAGGCTCTAGCCCGGCCCGTGTCAGACAGCTCAGAATGATCAGCCCGAGTCCGAGCCGAACCACTCAAGGGTGTTCAAGTAATGAGATAATTAAAGGATTAGTTCACTTTTGAAAAAACTTTTGCTGATAATTTACTCACCCCCATGTCATCCAAGATGTCCATGTCTTTCTTTCCTCAGTCGAAAAGAAATTAAGGTTTTTGATGAAAACATTCCAGGATTTTTCTCCATATAATGGACTTTCATGGGAACCAGACGGTCAGAGGTCCAAACGACAGTTAATAACAGTTTCAGATGCAGCTTCAAATGTCTTTAAACGACACCAGACAATGAATAAGGGTCTTATCATGCGAAACGATCGGTTATTTCAAAACTTATTCCAAAAATGTAACTTTTCTAAGGACAAATGCTAGCCTTGCTGTATTCTGTGAGGCGCGTTTGCAACGTCACGTAATACGTAATTACGTTCAAAAGGTCACGGGCGACGTAGCTGGAATTACAGAGTGTTTACAAGTTGAACACATAGGTTGAACGTGCAAACTAACTCAAACGCCGTTTACAAAAAAGGAATTAAAAGGTAAAACAACGATATTAATAATCAGCCTGTGAATCTCAACAATTGTGACAATAATAATGCATGTTGCAGTGGCTGACACCAATCACAACTCATTAATGGCTCCCATCATGCATTGCAGTATGAATAATTTATCTGATTATCTGAATTGTCTATGTAATTTACTTTTCCTAATTGAATATTCTGATCGTCACCATTGTTGAGATGTATTGACTGAATCTTGAGGTCTGTGTGTGCCTAAAAGAAAGATTTTCCTTTTAAACAACTTTTAAGAAATCCTTTATATTGTATATAAAATTCTGAATATTTATGCAGAATTACAGTTATGCTGTAACCAAAAGCATAAATCACAAACATAAAGTTTAAATGATGAGTTTCATAATATAACCAACACCATTACATCACTTTTTATTTTTATTCATCTGGCAGTTAAAACTCAGTTACAACAGCCAAACAAAATCTAAAGTTAATAATATAAGGGTCAAGATCCCAACTAAAGCAAACACTGATCGCCATATTGGTGGCTTACAATTTTAGATTTTCCCTGCTCTGTTTCATTTCTCTGTCTTCAATAATGCTCAAACATCACTCAATTAATCACTTAATTATCTCATTAACTTTAACAATCTTGAGTGTGGACTCATATACACTCCCAGGAGGCGGGTTTCATAACATCTTCTCATTCAATAGAATTCCCATTTCATTGGCTAGGCACCAACCAATAAAACGGCTCCTTTGAAGTTCCAAAAGTTAGTTTTGCATCTCATATATCACGAAAAGAGTAGCAAAAGTCAAGGTGCGAAATTTGAACTTGCAGTGATAGATTTGAGAAGTTGCAAGTGCCAATTTGAAGTTGTACTGCGAATTTGTATTGCAAGTTTGTGTCTATCGTTGTATCTTAGTGACTGGCATTTTACACATTTGTGACAACTTGTCTGCAGCTTCAAATTCAGTATACAGGTTTGTGACTATTGTCTGTGAGTGCAAATCTCAGAGGTCAAGTTCAGATTTTTATTTTCCAGGTTTTCACATCGGAGCTGTGAGTGTAAATGTTTGCGTACACATACAAATATTTATTGTACAAGTTCTCAAATTCACATCTACATGCTCTCGAGTATTGCTACTATTTTACCTTCATACAAACAGGCCCGAGGCCTGGCCCGCGTGTGAACGTGATAATTGTCCTGAAGCCTGGCCCTAGGAGTGTAAATAAGTCGAGGGTTGTTGGCAGGGCTTAAAGTACTCCGGCGTGCGGCCGTGAGGGGGGAAAAAATTTGTGAACTTGCATGCGGTTTAATATTTTCGAGTCAATTGATATCACCTACCAATCTTATGAGAGGATCGCAGCTCTAACACGTTACAAGCCTATCAGAAGCAGAGCAGGGCGGGTCCACAGTGCATTAGCGTCGTCGGTGAAAGCATGGAGCGCTTCATAGTTCATAAAGTCCGGGGATGATGTTTTACCCACGGGTGTAATTTCCTATGCGGACATGTCCCCCCACTTTCAAATTCGTTTGTTTGTGACTTTTAACCGCACACAGTCATCGCCACGGCACGGACGAGCAGGACTGAGCCTGTGTGAAATAGCTCACTGAAAGCTCTACTTGCGACCATCGACTATAAAAATAGATTGCGAGTGCGACCCAGTCAGTGATGAAACGCCAGAAACAGCTTGACTAATGTCATCATGGATGAAAAGAAAGAAAGGAGATGTGAGTTGATTGATTCAGGAAATTAGCTAAATATTAAATGATGAACATTCTGTGTAGCTTACTAAAAAACATTCTGTGTAGGCCTAACGAGTCAAACCACAATTCAAACCGCAATATTTTCTGTCAGCAATGTATGACAAGTGCTGTCAACGCATACGACTCATTTTTGTCCAGCTTTAACGTTTTAAACTATTTAAAGGCAATCCATCAGTTCTTTCTTTCTGTCATCATTTAGCTAGGATTATGATCACGCTCTTATTCACGCAAATGCTTTAAAGTTTTACCATTCCTTCGCGACAAGACAAAAGAGAAAGCGCTTTCAGTTAATGGCCTCCTGACACACACACACACACATAACGTACAGAAAGACGCGAACCAGTGTCGAGTTCTCTCGCACGCATGAACGAACAATAACACATATGTATGCCAGAATGTCCATTTTTTCGAGTATCCTCACAAGAACAGTCTTAAATGAGTAAAGTAAAATCTTAAATGAAAGTAAATAGTAGTGAGAGAATGAGATGCGTGAGATCCTGTCAGCAGCGGCAGATTTTAAAGTGACAGGACATGCAGGAGCCATTCTGTCTGAGTAAAGTAAAGAACAGAGAAAATTACTAACTGCACTTGACTAAAGAACGCTTGTAGCTTTGAGAAGGATTAATCTATATTTCTTTTATAATTTATGCAGTGTGGACTGTTAAATAACCTTATTAACCAAAATTATGTTTGGTACAGATAAATATGACATTTATTATGGGTTTAATGAGGATTGTCTTAAGTTGATTGTCTATATTTTTTTAAGCCTAACGTTAAACATTTTTGGGAATCCACTGAGTGTGGACTCATATAAACACTGAAGCAGTGTTGAAGTTATTGAGATAATTAAGTGAATAATTGAGTGATGATTGATAGGGGTGCATGATATATCGAATCAATATCGTTATCGCGATATCACGTAGCTCGATATACGTATCACAAGTCTCGTGATTTATGTGATATTTTGTTTATGATACGTCCGGTCCGACATGCACCGTTGCATTTCCCCCGACTCATTTCCTGATTCTCCTTCTCCATAAAAAACATGAAATCAAGGTGAGGTTTAACTTCTCATGCAACAGATTTTCCACAGTGGGAACACTTTGATTTTCTCAATATAGAGTCGCTAGCTACTCGCTCCAAAGCTAATCGCCGTCACTCTCTCACTTCTCCCTTGCTCCACACACACTTGCCGGCTCGATGCGCACACCAGCGCACAAGTATAAACATCAGGCCACCTGGCAACTTTATGCGTTTTCACTGATTGGATTGCTATCTGATTTATCAAAATCCGATCTTCAATTCCCGCGCTATATGCAGATTTAATGGAGTGCATGTCACCGAAAAGCAACAGTTATGAGTTGCATTTTACAATCATCATTAGCTTAAATAAGAACAGTTTGTTTAATTTTAATGAAGATAGATAACTTTGTGAAAAGCGTCTGTGCCTTACTTTCACTTTGATTTCCAATAGTTTGCATGTTGGCTTGATAAAGAAATAACTTACTCAGCTGCTCATCTGCGGTGATGCGTGTTGCAGTTGTGTGCGTCGTCATATCTGGCCATAACATGACATGCCTGTAATATGTTCTCATATTTAGCATTTTTGGGAGGAGTAAATTTTACATATGTGGCTTCAACAATGAGATGCATTTACACTTGTCCAGTTTCGCCTGGAATGTGGCCCAGACCTCCCCCTGAAGTGGTTTGAGCGATCGGATTCAAATCCATCTCGAATGCGTTCATTTACACCTGGTCTTTTCACGATCAGATAGCTATCCGGTCAAAGAAAACACATGAAGTGGCTAGGTGTGTTCTGTAGACTTGCTCTTTATTTATTGTTTTTTACACTGTAGTGTACATACAACCAGTAAAACATGTCCTGTTCTGCAGACATTGTTATTATTTATTTATTCATGTTGTACCAGTCCAACTGTCAGTTGAAATAAACCTTATGTTGTAAGAAAACTTGTTTTATTTATTAATCTTTTTTGATGCGTTTTCCCATAACTTTTGTAGTTCCACATCCGTTTAAAAATCGCTATCGCAATATTCATTATCGATATCACAATATCACCTTTTTGTCAATATCGTGCACCCCTAATGATTGAGCATTATTAAAGACACCTGATGTTAGCAAGCGGAATCACTGAAGGAGAAAACCGTAATTTAAAGTCACCTTTATGGAGATCAGTGTTTGCTTTAGTTGGGATCTTGACCCTTAAATTGTTAACTTTAGAAGTTGTTTGGCTGCTGTATGAGACTCATAACAGCTAGATGAATATATAGAAAAGGTGATCTGATGGTGTTGGTTGTGTTTTAACATTATCATTATTTCACAAACATTTGGCCTGAATTACTGAGCTAATGTATAGGCCAGTTTCTGAGTTAGATTTGCTTTATTAGTATTTGCAGCACTGATCTTGTATGGCATTATATTTTTAGCCTTTTCAATGAAATCAAATGATCACTTCTCTGAACATAAGCTCATTATTTATTTTTATTCATGCAGCAATGCATGTTTGGAGCCATGAATTAGTTTGTATTGGTGGCACCCAGAATGCCCTTCAACATGCTTTATAATTGTCACAATTGTTGAGATTCACAGACTGATTCTTGACGTCTTTGTGTCTAAAAACTGTATCAAATAAATCAATCAATCAATAAATAAATGTTTTTATATGAGATGTGTATAAAAACTTCTTTGGATTACTTTGTAAAAGTTTAAAACACTATGCGGTGTAAGAATAGTGCTGCTATAATTAATGAAGTAAACCTAATTTGAGCTCTATATGAGTTCACTAATTCAGGTCAAATGATTTTTAAAAAATGATTGTTTAAACACAACACCATAAGATCACCTTTTATATTTGTTCATCTGGCTGTTATAACTCATGTACAGCAGCCAAACAAAATATAAAGATAGTAAATTAAAGAGCAAGTGCCCAACTAAAGTAAACACTGATCACCATAATGGTGACTTAAAATTACGGTTTTCTCCTTCAGTGATTCTGCTTGTCATCAGGTGTCTTCAATAATGCTCAATCATCACTCAATTATTCACTTAATTATCTCATTAACTTTAGCACTGCTTCAGTGTTTATACGAGTCCACACTAAGGTATTTTTATAACCGTGACTTTTTTTTTACGTGGTTCGGCCATTCATCCACATGGAAACACAGAATCAGGTATCAGGACACTGAAACCGAACATTTTTGAAAACCCCTGCCAGGGTGAGTATTTTCTGAAACGACGGTTGCAGTGTTGTCGTGTAGACAGTAAAACCAGGGTTTTTGCACCGCTGACGGCTTCTGATTGGCTAACGTGGCTTTACGATTAGGTTCATATCGCCGCCTGCTGGTGTTGCATGCTCCTGACAGTGCTTGATAACGTGTTTTTGCGTTTTCATGTAACGCAGGGGGAAAACTCTGGTTATAAAAATACCCTTGTTCGTGTGGACAAGGCATCAGAGTGTTCATTTAACACTGGGGATTTTGCTGTGAGGTGTAAATTCCAGATTCAGAATAAAAGTCCTCCTCAGTATTTTGTTCCAATCACCTGGATTTGCTAATTCAGACCGGAGAGAGAACTAAATAGTGAAATCAGCTGACTGAGTTTATAGGTGGAATAAACATATGACAGGACTTTTACTCTTTGACCCCTGGATTACCCACCTCTGAGGAGGATTAAACAACTCCACAAACAGCATTACCAGCATCACTTATTACTAACCACACTGACTTTATTTTTCTATTTCAGACTTTAAACTCAAGTAAACTTGAGTTTTAATTTTGTGCATTGAATTTTTACAGTAACATGCTGTAAATTACAGTAAAGAACTGTACAGTTAATTAGTAAATTGCCAGTATTTTACTGTAAAAAAAAACTGGAAGGTCTAACAATGTAATGGATCCTACCTCTCGCGACTTCCTTTTTTGCATTCTCTCATAAAGTAACCTTTTTATCATAGTAAAATATACATAGCCTATCATTCCCAACAAAAGTATTGTTTAGAGCAAAATATGTTGAAGATTAGTGGACAGGCAGTCGATTCATTAAATAAACTAATTAAATAGGGAGACTATGGTCTCCTTTACTTTTTTTTGGCTGAAGGTTGCAGGCTTGTCTTCTACTGGCTTTTATGCATCCAACTTTATCCATACACTCTCATCTAATCACTTTTCCCACAATTGTAGTATTGACACTATAACGCACAGTGGAAATTGAGCGCACGATAGTTTTCTCGTGAACACACAGAGTTTCTCATGAGCATACGAAAGTCAGTATTTTTTTTTCAAAGCTCCCCTCAGGGGCTCCCGTAGATATCAGCTGAAAACAAGAGAAAAAAATGAAGTTCTAAACATAGTTTCTAGACTTAGTTCAGAAGGAGCCTAAACATTCTGTCCTGTCAGCCATTATTACTGGTTCGACCCCCAAGTTTGTTTATCATTAACTATTAAGACTGAATGGACAGGAGACCATGTGAAACAAGACATAACATAGTTTTTTTTTTTTTAGACATAAAATGTGATTCTAATAAACATTAATTGTTGAAAGCTAATACACATTTTCCTTCTTCAGGGATCAGGCCTTGGAAAAAAGAGGAGATAGAGAAGAATAAGTCCTCTCGTCCCCAAATTAATACACAATTCAATGTCACTGCTTCAGACTCCATTCAAGACAAATCGAAATTACTAGATATTAATGGTGAGATGAGCCTGAGTATTTTAGGTGGACTCATCGAGGTTAGTGGAGCAGCAAAGTATCTCAATGACAACAAGAAATCTTTCATACAGCAGAGACTGACGCTACATTATAAGTCAACCTGTGAATTTAAAGAACTGATCATTAACCATTTGCCTAGCATTCAAAATATGCCAGACAATTATAATGATACAGCTACACATGTAGTGACAGGAGTGCTGTACGGAGCAAATGCCTACTTCATTTTTGACAGAAAAGTTTCAATAGATGAGGACATGACTACTGTGAATGGAGAATTAAAAGTGGCCATTGAGAAACTGAAGGGTCTTTCAGTGAGTGGAAAGGTTGGTGTGAAGATGAATGAAAATCAGAAAAACGAGGTCAAAAATTTCACATGTACATTTTATGGCGACTTCCAGCTACCGTCTAACCCGACCTCTTTTGAAGATGCATGGAATGTTTTTGCTGATCTTCCAAAACTTCTGAAAGGAAACCAAGAGCTGGCAGTTCCTCTGAAGGTTTGGCTTTATCCTCTGGACAAACTTCACTCAAGAGCTTCAAATATTCATAAAGACATCAACATGAATCTAATCACACAGATCGAATCAGTGATTGAGAGTTTAAATACAACTGAGATGAAATGCAGTGACCTAATGGAAGACTCTCCCGCTCAGACATTTGCTGCATTTCATGATCAAATTCAGCAAATGAAAAACAACTGCTACACGTACAAGTTGAGACTCACGAAGACACTCGGCTCTCTGCTGCCAAACATCCGTGGAGACGTGATGAAGGAAACTGCACTGAATGATCTTCTACAAGACCATGATAAATCTCCATTTAGAGAAAGTAATCTTGCAGAATGGCTGAAAGAGAGAGAAAGAGAGTCTGAAGTCATTAAATCAATCCTCCGACGGCTGAAGGATGCTGGTGCAAAGGTAGAGCTCAATGCAGATGCTATCTGGATGGGCCTGGAAGACGGAAATCTGGTGAGTTACACATTCACATCATTGGACTGCTCAGACGTGCTTCTTTCTGAACAAACTGCCTATCTGAGTTCTTCAAAACAAGGAGAAACTGCTAAGAAGAGCCCCGGTTCAAAGCAAAAGTCTTGGCTCACTTCAGTAAATAAAAAGATCATGAAGAGAAACTTGAAGATATTTGAGAATTTGATCAATTCAAAGGAAAGGTGTAAAGAAGACAGATTCATTGTGTCCTCAAAGGAAATGGAGAATCATCCTGGATCCTGCATTATTCTGTACAAAAGTGAGTGCGATGAAGCTGTTTGCTTTACTCCTCCATCCACACCAGCCTGTCCAATCACTGAAGAGGTCAAAGGTCAGAGTGTGGTTCTGAAGGTTCCTCCACCATGTCCTGCTACAGAGGAGCTCAGATTACTGTATAAACCGAAGCAGGACACAGTCTGGGCATCTGAACCTGTGCTGAGGGATCAAGACACAGTTACTCTGACTGATCTGAGACCAGGAACTGAGTATGACATCAAGTGTGCAGCGGTGGGGAAACTCAACTATACCGTAGACAGTGACGTAATCAACGTTACCACAGAGGTATGAAGAACTAGATTTAAATCATTGATTAGAAATATGTGCAGCAATGCTACTGTGTTTTTATAATTAACTTATGGCGGTTTTACAAATCAGTATCAAATGTGTTTTTCAGAAAAGTTCAAGGAACAGAGCAGTTACAGGTGAGACATTTACTTTTTTTTATATTCTACCTGGCAGTTTTACACATATGTTGTGAAAATAAATGCTGTAGTCATGTACATTATTTAGGCAATGGCTTTCAAAAAAAAAGATTTGATTGTCTCAGCAGTCTATGAAAGGCAAAAATTCAGGTGGTCATTCATACTTTATTGTTTTAATTATTATGATGTAAGGCCGAATGCAGTTTCTCCCACAGATTTGGATACAATCGGCACTGTGTTACATTTTAAGCAGATGAAATGATGTTTGATCTGTGTATTTTTAGAGAATTTCACTGTAGTACCTGTCTTCTGTTAGCAGGTGTAGCAAACAGTGATGTGAGGATTGTTTTGCTGGGAAAGACAGGTGTTGGGAAAAGTGCAACGGGAAACACCATCTTGAGACGAGAAGCTTTTAAATCAATCCTGACTTCACGCTCTGTGAAAGAAACAACCGATTTTAACGGGAGACATATCTCTGTGATCGACACTCCAGGCCTGTATGATACTGGAGCTGATAATGTTGAGATCAGGAAGGAGATTGTGATGTGCGTCTCAATGGCGGCACCCGGTCCACATGTGTTTCTGCTGGTGATTCAACTGGGACGATTCACTCAAGAGGAGAAAGACACAGTTAAGATGATCCAGGAGTCTTTTGGTGATGAATCCAGAATGTACACCATGGTGCTGTTCACCAGAGGAGATGACCTTAGAGGAAGAAGAATGGAAGATTTCATTGAAGATGATGATAGTTTAAAGAGCCTCATCCAGCAGTGTGGTCACAGATACCATGTGTTCAATAACAACAAGACTAAAGATCAGACACAGGTTTCTGAGCTGCTGGATAAGATTGATTGTATGGTGGCAGGAAATGGAGGGAGTTTCTACACCAATGAGATGTTCCAGCTGGTGGAGAAGAACATCAGAGAGAGACAAAAGATAATAATAAAGAAAAAAGAAGAAGTGATCAAGAGAATAGAAGAAGTGCTGAGAGCCAAATATGAAACAGAAATAGAAGGGAAGAAGAAAGATGAAGAGAGAGAAAGACAAGAGATTCAGAATGAACTGAGAAAAAGAAAAGAGGAGTTTAAAAACAAAGAAGAAAAGATCAAGAAACAAACAGATGAGGCGATACAAAAAGAGATGAAGAGAAAACTGGAGATGAAACAGAGACAACTTGAAGAGGAGATTAAACAAAAAGAAAAATCTCTAGGAGAACAACAACAGGCCTTTATGAAATGCATGGAAGAGAAACATGAGGAAGAAAATCAAAACCTGCAGGAACGAATTCAAAGAGAAACAAGAGAACAATCAGAGCATGAATATAATGAAAATCTTGATAGACGAGTGGCTAAAGCTTTAAAAGAAGCTGAGGAAAAACATGAAACCGAAAAGGCTCACGCTTTAAAAGAAGCCGAAGAAAAACATGAATCCGAAAAGGCTCATGCTTTAAAAAGAGCTGAAGAAAGACACAAGAAAAAAGTGGATGAAGTTTTACAAGATGCAGAAAAAAAACACAAGAAATTACTTTGTGAAGTCTATAAAGTTGCTGAAGAAAAATCCAGGGCTAAAGCTTTAAAAGAAGCTGAAGAAAAATTCATGACAGAAAAGGCTAAAGCTTTAAAACAAGCTGAAGAATATTTCAAGATGGAAAAAGCTAATGCTTTAAAAGAAGCTGATAGAAAATACAAGAAAGAAAAGGCTGAGGCTGAAGCAAACGAATCATACAGATCAAAACGAGCTGGTTCCTGGGGTCACTATGTTCCTTTTTTTGGAGCAGCTGCTGGAAGTTTAGTTGGTACTTTTGAAGATATAGTGTATTAATAACAAATAATGCTCTCAATGTCAAGCTCAAAATCTGAGGAGTGAATTCAAGCATATTGGGACTAAATTTTATTCAATGCAATATTATAACTAATATAATACTATGAGTTATGATGTTTTGGTTTTAGTTGGACAAAATTTCTTAGTGACTTAGGAGCCAACCTCTTGATGACGATATGGGCTTACTTGACAGCCAAATGGTCTCTATGGTGTTTGCTTAGGCTCTGATTATAATCGAGTCAAAATAATTCCAACAAAGTTTAAGCAGATTGTTTTTCAAAAAGACCAGACTCTGTTTTCCCTTCTGTTGTTTTTGTGTTTTCGCAGATCGATGTCTGTGATCTTTAAGAAATTTGCTGAGAGGTTGCATTATTAAACCTACTCTGTTTCGGCAAACAGGCCAAGAAACGGAACTGCTATCTTCAACTTCAAGATGGTTCTTATGGAAAGTTAAGTTAAGTTAGACAGACACCAACTGTTTTCCACTTATGTTTTTTGACCACCATGTATGACATGCATGAATATGCATATTTCCATTATATTTTGTAATTTTTTCCTTGTGGTTGTAAAGAGGCCCAGAAAAGGGTTTTTTTCTGGTCCCTACATCTCAGGTCAATATATCATTGACATCAAATTGACATTTATATTTTCACTTCAATATGACTTTCATATTTGACCTATTTTGTGACGTCATTTTGACATCATTTGACATTTTGTTTGATGTCATATTGATGTTAAATTCATATTAATAAATTCGTAAATTCATAAATTCACACATCAAATGCCCACTGGAAGACCAATTTGTCTAAGACTATTGTGACGCCAATCTTTGACTTTACCCGTATTTTAGAAGTTGCAGTTTCAGGGCTGTTTATCATCTTTTGTACATTAGTTTACAGCTTTGTCAGATCTTAACAGCTGTAAAACAACAGTTTGAGACACATTCCCCTGAACAAACGCCGGTATGCGGTATGACAGAAGATACCTGTTCTTTCCTTTAAAAGGACATGTAGAAAGTATGTTTCCATACTTTCAAAGTTTGATAAGGATTATGAAAGTTTGCTTGCGTCCAGTAAATTTCTGTTTGCATATATGATTAAAAGGGGGTAATGAAGGAGCTAATAATTATTTCTGGCAACCTGTGTGTGTGTGTAGCTTCAAGAGAGTGACCATTTATGTTGTGGTACATCTTTTTATTCATTTATAATCATTTATCATTTAATTATACCATTTAATCGTATAATCATTTTCAATAACCATTTAACCATTTATGTACTCATTTATCTGATTCATTTATCGTTTACTGTTAAAAAAAAAGTTAAATTTAAGGTAAAATACCTGTGGTTGTCAGGATTTTACTGTAAAAAAAATATGGTGGGACCTTTTATGTTTTACGGGACATAAATTTACGGGCAAAAAAAAAAAAAAAAAAAAAAAAACACAATGAAAAGAAAGCTTCTAGAGAGCGACCATTTATGTTGTGGTACATCTTTGTATTCATTTATAATCATTTATCATTTAATTATACCATTCAATCATATAATCTTTTTCAATAACCATTTAACCATTTATGTACTCATTTAACTGATTCATTTATCGTTCACTGTTAAAAAAAGTTACATTTAAGGTAAAATACCTGTGGTCGCCAGTATTTTACTGTAAAAAAATATGGTGGGAACCTTTTATGTTTTACGGGACATAATTTACGGGCAAAAAAAAAAAAAAAAAACACAATGAAAAGAATGCTTCTAGAGCGACCATTTATGTTGTGGTACATCTTTTTATTCATTTATAGTCATTTATCATTTAATTATACCATTCAATCATATAAACATTTTCAATAACCGTTTAACCATTTGTGTACTCATTTATCTGATTCATTTATCGTTCACTGTTAAAAAAAGTAAAATTTAAGGTAAAATACCTGTGGTTGCCAGTATTTTACTGTAAAAAAATATGGTGGGAACCTTTTATGTTTTACAGGACATAAATTTACGGGCAAAAAAAAAAAACACAATGAAAAGAAAGCTTCTAGAGAGCGACCATTTATGTTGTGGTACATCTTTTTATTCATTTATAATAATTTATCATTTAATTATACCATTTAATCATATAATCTTTTTCAATAACCATTTAACCATTTATGTACTCATTTAACTGATTCGTTTATCGTTCACTGTTAAAAAATGTTAAATTTAAGGTAAAATACCTGTGGTTGCCAGTATTTTACTGTAAAAAAAAAAATATGGTGGGAACCTTTTATGTTTTACGGGGCATAAATTTACGTGCAAAAAAAAAAAAAAAAAAAAAAAAAACACAAAGTAAAGAAAGCTTCTAGAGAGCGACCATTTATGTTGTGGTACATCTTTTTATTCATTTATAATCATTTATCATTTAATTATACGATTCAATCATATAATCATTTTCAATAACCATTTATGTACTCATTTAACTGATTCATTTATCGTTCACTGTTAAAAAAAAGTTAAATTTAAGGTAAAATACCTGCCAGTATACTGGTTGCCAGTTTTTTACTGTAAAAAATATGGTGGGAACCTTTTATGTTTTACTGGACATAAATTCACGGGTGAAAAAAAAAACACAATGTAAAGAAAACCTGTGAAATTTACGGTAACAAAACATCAGTTTGACTGCCGTTGTTCTGTTGATTTTTGCTGCCTTGTCGAAAAATGCTACCGTAGCGCGAATTGATCCCAGAATATCAATTAAAGTCATATGAAATACAATTATAATACAATTCTAAGTGATGAGTTGCTACTGTATACTGTAGACTACTGTTTTTATTTTTAAAACGGTGTGAAAAGTAAAAATTATCATAAAATATTGATCTTTGACTTGTCAAAGTACACCTTTCCTCATAGTAACTGAAACTTTAATTTATTCTTTTTCAGCTGGCTGACCGTAAAAATATTCATATGGTAGTAAGCATTTTTTTAAAGGGAAATTATACAATATAACAGGAAAATGTACCTTTTGTTAAAAAAAAAAAAAAAAAAAACTGTGAGTCTGCACATGCGCATAACCGGTAAGTAGCAAATCTCGATGGGTAGCATGAATCGCCAGAACACCGGTAAAGGACTGTCAACCACAGCTAGCCGTTTTTTTACCGTAAATTTAAGTTCAATGATCAAAAACATAAAAATTTCTACCGTATGTTTTACAGTAAGTTATGATAAATGCAAAGGTAAGGGTTTTTTACAATGTACTTTCAAAATCCATACATTTAACAGTATTTTACTGTAAAACCTGAAATGTCTTATGAGAGCAATTACAGTTTTTCACAGTATATAAGGGTACAGACTGTTAAGCAATTCAGTCTTTTCCATTGCTTTTTTACAGTATTTTACTGTTCAAATTATGATTTTTTTTACAGGGTTCATTTCACTGATACAGTTATTGTTCAGTCATTTTATATTATTTGTCCATAACTGTTTAATCTTATGTTAGGTTCTGTTGTCGTCAAAAGCAAGTAAGAGATCAGAGAGTGTCTCCATTTAAAGGTTTTTAACGTAAAACGCTTGTGATATAATAACACAAGAATTTGTGCCGATCAGATTCAGTTTTACTGTAACAGACAAAACTAAGATTACTCAATAAACTGTTCTTATTTTACCTTTAGTTTGTCTCCTGCGTTCTTCTTCTGTTACTGGACAAAATGCATACAAAATAAATAAAAAAAAAACACTTTTGGGGGAACAAGACTTGCTGTGAAAGCATTGTGGGTGCACAGCAAAGACCCCAGTGTTGAATTACAGTGAGGTGAAGATTGACTAAATGAATGGGGAAGACCTATGAGGGAATCTTCTCCCAAGGGGTGACCCCCGAAGCATAACTTCTGTCTGATAACTTCTCTGATGGTGCAGAGGCACAAATTTGTACTGGTTCGGTTCTTTGAATAGAGTGAAAACTCTTTGCTTACAAGTATGAAAAGATTCAGTCTGGAACTCAGTCAGAAAAGTTCTTTTTGTTGAGATCTTGTTCAGTCCGCTTTGAGATCTTGTTCTGCTTGAAGTTTTCAAGATTCAGTTGAGATTCTCTGTTGAAATCTTTTTTTAGCTTGAAGTTTCAATTCTGGATTCAGGTAAGATTCTCTATCCGGGTGTTGTGGTGGCAATTTCAGTAGATTTACTCACTAGCATTGTTGTGGAAACGCAATAAGAATGGAAACTATATAAAGTCTTATAAACAGTTTCCACTTAAAAGCTGTATATAAAAGACTATCTATAAAGTCTTATAAGCAGTTTACATGTAACAAAAAAGTATAATAATAAAAGACTACCTATAAAGTAATTGGAAATAACTGAACAAATTGCCTGTTTCATACAACAACATGGACAAACCGAGCCATTGGGTTACATTTTTAATTACATTTTTAATCCAATGTTTGGGTTTGTCCATATTTGACCCAAATTTGGGTTAAAACAACCCTGCATGTTTTAGAGTGCATATTAGGCACCTCCAGTCCAGACCAAGCTCACCTAGTCTAGTTGTGACCTGACAGGACTTGTGAAGTTTGGTTGGCCCTTTGTCTTTGTTTAGTTTTTTGGTAATCTGGGGCTTAGACCCTGGTGTGCACTGGTTAGCTACCTAGCCAGAGACACCACATCCAGCCCAGATATCCGTCCACCATATTTATTTTGCATGACAGAAGGGATTGTGGGGATGGGCGGTAAAAAAGGAGGGGCCAGTCGACAGCACCTAGAACAGTTGCCTGACCCAGGTCATTTGTAGGCCAGTGGCCAATACCTTGAACTTTAACTCTTTAAATTCTGTGCATCATTGCCATTAGCCGCATTTCCACTGCCGGGCTAGGGCTGGGCCAGAGCTAACAGCGAGCCGAGCCGAGCTAGTGGCCTCGGGCCTCAAGCACCGGGCTTGCATTTCCACTGCCGGGCCAGTAGCCCCGCAGCGCTGCCCTAACCCTCGCCCCTAACACGCCTTTCTGGTTCAAACGTCATACAACCCAACCCATTTCAGCGGGTATTGAAATAATTTGAAATAGTTATGCATGCTTTCATAATATCTCGACTGGACTACTGTAATTCTGTGTATATCGGCGCCCCTCAGGCTTGTGTTTCACGTCTACAATTAGTTCAGAATGCAGCGGCTCGGCTTCTCTACGGGAAACGTAAATATGATTCTGTCACGCCAGTATTGATCTCGCTACATTGGCTGCCGCTCAAATATAGAACTGATTTCAAAATTCTATTGTTTGTTTTTAAATCCATTCGTAATGAGACACCACAGTATTTAACAGATTTGCTACACCCCAACGTTCAGTCAAGGTCACTTGATCAGCAAACTCTATTGCAAGTCCCCAGGACAAGATTAAAAAATAGAGGTGATCGTGCCTTCTCTGTCATCAGCCCTAAATTATGAAACACTCTCCCGGTTCATATTAGAACTGCCACAACTTTATCTACTTTAAAGTCCTCCCTCAAGACGCATTTATTTTCTTTGGCGTTTTAATTATACCTTGATTTTGTTTCAGGATTTTATTTTTATGTGCTACATCTATTTTACAGCGTGTGTTTGTTTTATCTTCTTTTGTACAGCACTTTGGTCAACCTCGGTTGTTTTTAAATGTGCTTTATAAATAAACCTTCTATTCTATTCTATTCTATCAATTTATTTTTTAAGTTAGGAAGATAGCATGTATATTAACTCACTGGCCGTGGCTGCAAACTGCCCTACAAAGCAAAAAGGCAGTAACTACGCAGAGTGAGAAAAATGACTTTTGCTAGGGCTTTTTGCAGTTACTGTACAAACGACTACCATTTTTCACTAAAACGACATGCATTTAAGATAAGATGTTTTGTCATATAACAAAGGTTGGCTTGAATGTCATGAAAATTGTAATAATTAATGCTTTACCAAAACTGCAGTTACTGCCTTTTTGCTTTGTAGGGCAGAATAGTGTCCCGATTGTCTTGTTCTTCCCCTCTAAAGCAGCAACAGAAAGAGAAGCACAAGGTCAGAGTTTACAACAAAGTAGGAAAGTCATCCCGACGTCATCCCTCGCTGTGCAATCACGGAGCGAGGATCTGTGTTTCCGGCTTGACTCATATTTCGGTTAGGGCCTATTTGCTGGCAGACGTCTATCACCTTTCTTTTTTACATTTACATTGCCATTTCATTATTTATCATATGGGCCACTTTAGGCCCACATTCAGATTACACATTGTCATGAGTGCCGCATCTTTGCCTAAAAAGGCCCACATCTGATTTAAAATATATGGGCCATATTTGCCATTTTTCATGTGGACCACTTCAGGATCACACACATTTTGTTGGGGCCATAAGAAGACCTCCAGTGCCGCATCATCGCCTGAAGTGGCCCACATCCGTCTGCTATCTGAGGAGCGAGTGAAACACACACAAATGCTGTTAACTGGGGAAAATGTTTAGTCGGTCTGTAGAGGAGAAGAGACTTCATCCACAGAACAAAGACAATATACTGTACATCTGTGCATCAGCAACACACACACACACACACACATACACGTCTATATTACTAAAAGGGGACTATCGCTCTACACTGGCCAAGAGGGGACTAGTGTTTCTGGTCATTTTGAAGAAACAAAAATGACGTACAAAATTCTCTTTTAAGGTCTTTTTTCATAATATGACTTTAAATATGCATTTTTTTATTTTTAAAAAAACATGCCAAGTGGGGACCTGAAACTCTGGCCGATGTCTACCTTACCAACAGGGGACTCATATAGCCTGCAATTGAACTGTATGTCTGTGTGAACAGTGAAGTGAACTGGCAGTGAAATCTTGTCTTCATTTTGTAACTTATACATACTTATACACATATATGTGTGTGTGTGTGTGGGTGTGTCATTATATAATGCTCGAACAAATACATGTCTATATTGCTACACAGCAGTGTCGCTGTACACTGGCGAAGAGGGGACATTCTGAATGATATCTATCCAACCAAGTGGGGACTTTGTGTGTGTGTGTGAACTGGCAGTGAAATCTTTCTTCATTACGCTTACATTATATATATATATATATATATATACACTACCGGTCAAAAGTTTTAGATCAGTAAGTTTTTTGCTCACCAAGGCTGCTTTATTTGATAAAAAAATGACAAACAGTAATATTGTGAAATATTATGACAATTTAAAATGACTGTTTTCTGTTTTAATATATTTTAAAATGTAATTTGAAAGCTGAATTTTCAACACCATTACTGTTGCTGATTACACATCAGTTTTCAGTGTCACATGATCCTTTTGATCAATTTAACTCATCCTTGATGAATTAAAGTATTTTCGAATTTCTTTCCTCCAAAAATAAAAAATAAATAAATTCTTACTGGCCCCAAACTTTTGAATGGTAGTGATTAATGTTACAAAATATTTCCATTTCAGATTAATTCTGTTCTTTTTAACTTTCTATTCATCTACGAATCCTGCAATAAAAATGTAAAAAACTGTTTTCAACATGGATAATAATCATAAATGTTTCTTGAGCATCATATTATAATAATTTCTGTAGGATCATGTGACAATGAAGACTGAAATAATGATGATAAATTCAGCTTTGATCACAGGAATAAATTACACTTCACTATATATTCACATAAAAAAACGCTGTTTTAAATTGTAATAATATTTCACAATATTACCGTTTTTTTAATCAAATAATTGCAGCCTTGGTGAGCAGAAGAGACTTCTTAAAAAACATAAACAATCTTACCGATCTAAAACTATATATTTCTATACTACTAACAGCAGTGTCGCTGTACACTGGCGAAGAGGGGACATTCTGAATGATATCTATCCAACCAAGTGGGGACTTTGTGTGTGTGTGTGAACTGGCAGTGAAATCTTTCTTAATTCCGCTTACATTATATATCTATTATATACATTATATATATATATATATATATATAGATATAGAAATATATATAGTATATAATATATTCACATAGAAAAACGCTGTTTTAAATTGTAATAATATTTCACAATATTACTGTTTTTTTAACAAAAATAATTGCAGCCTTGGTGAGCAGAAGAGACTTCTTAAAAAACATAAACAATCTTACCGATCTAAAACTATATATTTCTATACTACTAACAGCAGTGTCGCTGTACACTGGCAAAGAGGGGACATTCTGAATGATATCTATCCAACCAAGTGGGGACTTTGTGTGTGTGTGTGAACTGGCAGTGAAATCTTTCTTAATTCCGCTTACATTATATATCTATTATATACATTATATATATATATATATATATATGTATATATATATGAAGAGTTCAGATGCAAAAGCCTCTAAGTGCCGTTGGAAATATTCTTCAAAAATGATCATTTTTTTATCAAACTTATATATTCAAGTTCAGTAATTTCACTTAAATGACAATTAATAGGTAACCTTCATTGTAATTTAAGTGAAAGTACTGAATTTAAATATACAAGCTTGAAAAAAATGATCATTCTAGAAGAAAATTTCAAATGGCATTTAGAGGCTTTTGCATCTGAACTCTTCATATATATATATATATATATATATATATAATATATTCACATAGAAAAACGCTGTTTTAAATTGTAATAATATTTCACAATATTACTGTTTTTTTTATCAAATAATTGCAGCCTTGGTGAGCAGAAGAGACTTCTTTTAAAAGCATAAACAATCTTAAAGATCTAAAACTATATATTTCTATACTACTAACAGCAGTGTCGCTGTACACTGGCAAAGAGGGGACATTCTGAATGATATCTATCCAACCAAGTGGGGACTTTGTGTGTGTGTGTGAACTGGCAGTGAAATCTTTCTTAATTACGCTTACATTATATATCTATTATATACATTATATATATATATATATATATATATATATATATATATGAAGAGTTCAGATGCAAAAGCCTCTAAGTGCCGTTGGAAATATTCTTCAAAAATGATCATTTTTTATCAAGCTTATATATTCAAGTTCAGTAATTTCACTTAAATTACAATTAATAGGTAATCCTCATTGTTATTTAAGTGAAAGTACTGAATTGAAATATACAAGCTTGAAAAAAATTATCATTCTAGAAGAAAATTTCAAATGGCACTTAGAGGCTTTTGCATCTGAACTCTTCATATATATATATATATATATATATATATATAATATATTCACATAGAAAAACGCTGTTTTAAATTGTAATAATATTTCACAATATTACTGTTTTTTTATCAAATAATTGCAGCCTTGGTGAGCAGAAGAGACTTCTTAAAAAACATAAACAATCTTACCGATCTAAAACTATATATTTCTATACTACTAACAGCAGTGTCGCTGTACACTGGCAAAGAGGGGACATTCTGAATGATATCTATCCAACCAAGTGGGGACTTTGTGTGTGTGTGTGTGAACTGGCAGTGAAATCTTTCTTAATTACGCTTACATTATATATATATATATTATATACATTATATATATATATATATATATATATATATATATATATATATATATATATATATATATTCACATAGAAAAACACTGTTTTAAATTGTAATAATATTTCACAATATTACTGTTTTTTTTATCAAATAATTGCAGCCTTGGTGAGCAGAAGAGACTTCTTTTAAAAACATAAACAATCTTACCGATCTAAAACTATATATTTATATATTACTAACACAGCAGTGTCGCTCCACACTGGCGAAGAGGGGACATTGGGGACAACTGGCAGTGAAATATGTCTTCATTACAGTTAAATTATATATCTATTATATACATTATGTATATATATATACTATTTTTCTTATTTAACGCTCTCTCTTCATATACTTTCTATGCTTTGTTATGCAGTCCCTAACAATTTACTTGCCATAGTTATGTGCCATTGCACACACACGTCTATATTACTAACATATACATGTATTAACACAGAAGTGTCGCTGCACACTAGCCAAGAGGGAACTTTCTGAATGATATCTATCCAACCAAGTGGGGACTTTGTGTGTGTGTGAACAGTGAATTGAAGTGGCAGTGAAATACACATCCGTAAAGAGGGTCGCACACCGAATGAGAAGCGCAGCGCTGCGCCACGTCTAGGACAACTCCAAGTATCGCACACCGGACTCACACTTTCTCATCAGTGTATGGGCAGCAATATTGTTATGTTTAATGACATGAAATGAAGATGTTTGTTCTATGTTATAATTGTACTGTACAATTAAATACAATCGTTGCTGAGTCTGCAGTCTGAAAACTACCTCAGAGCATCAGTTAACTGAATGAATTGAGAATCTCACATGAAAACCCAATTACATCAGCAATTGTCATTCAAGCAGCTGATTTATGTAAATGAATGCAAAACTAAATTTATTGCAGCATAGGGCAAAGTCAGTATACATTATCAACGATTTGAGACAATAAAATAATTTAAACTTTATATAAAACTAAATGGCACTCTGTGGCGGCAGCAGGATTACGTTCAAAAGGTCACGGGCGACGTAGCCGTAAGTACAGAGTCAGTGTTTACAAGTTGAACGCATAGGTTGAACGTGCAAACTAACTCAAACGCTGTTTACAAAAAAGTAATTAAAAGGTAAAACAACGATGTCGGACGATTTTGATTCTGTACTTCCGGCTACGTCGCCCGTGACCTTTTGAACGTAATTACGTAATACGTGACGTTACAAACGCGCCTGACAGAATAGAGCAAGGCTAGCATTTGTCCTTAGAAAAGTTACATTTTTGGAATAAGTTTTGAAATAACCGATCGTTTTGCATGATAAGACCCTTATTCATCGTCTGGTGTCGTTTAAAGACATTTGAAGCTGCATCTGAAACTGTTATTAACCGTCTTTTGGACCTTGGACCGTCTGGTTCCCATGTAAGTCCATTATATGGAGAAAAATCCTGGAATGTTTTCATCAAAAACCTTAATTTCTTTTCGACTGAGAAAAGAAAAACATGAACATCTTGGATGACATGGGGGTGAGTAAATTACCAGCAAAAGTTTTTTAAGAGCCACAAACCTGTATATAAAACTCTTTTTATTCTAGATACACTAAATGCATACAAAGAATAGACAGGATTTTGATGCAATATGCAAAAAAAGTCAGAACAGTCACACAGCTTGATCAAACAGGATCATGTTATTTTATGTTTGAGATAGATATAGATAAATAAAAATATAAATATTTAGACATTTTTTTTTACGTTGATCTTACCTAAATGTTTTTTTTTTTTTTTTTTGTTTTTTTGTTAAGAGTTTAAGTAACACATGGAAGCTTGATTTCAATCTTCGAATTAAACTGAAAAAAGTAGCAAATAAATAGAATAGAATAAAGAGTTTTTTTGGTATGTCAGAAATACTACAGAAACTGAATAAAGTAATCCAATGTAAAATAACACTGGATAGTCTTTTTAGTCCAGACTGAATTAAATACAAAGGCTATTAATTCTGATTGCTTAGAATTAATGCTATATTCTGTTGTTTTAATTCAACAGAATTAATGACAGACACATATGGCTGCGTTCACTTTAAGAACGGATCCCTGTCTCATTTGTACTGTCTGTCTGTCACACGCGTTTAATGCTTATTTAAGACATTAGACTGTCTTTACGAGGTTACTCACCAATACCAGAGTTTTGACATAATGTCGCGTGTTTTTAACTGTTAAAGCGATATAATCCAGGGATAAAACGTTTGTTTCAGGCGAGCTGTTTGAGGCGGATTGGCTTTACTGTATGTGCACGCAGTGAAAGACATCTCTGAGAGTGCGCGAGCACGGGATGGTTTAATATTGCTTGAATGTTTAAACTAAAACTTAAAAAGACGTGAAAATTATAAACGTTAGTTACCATCATAGGTTACGATGCAATGCTGGCCCGATTGTGCAAGTGAATATTTCGTCGTGTCCCGACTCCTAAACGCGAGTGTGTATCGACAGCTGCAGCGCTTAGTGTAGGGCTGCAGCTATCAATTCTTTTTGTAATCGATTAATCTAGCACTTAATCGATCGATTAATCGAGTAATCGGATAATTTGTTTATGTGTGTTTTTAAGCAACCAAAACAAATAATGTATTACGAAAATGATAAGGTGTTTGGCTTTTATTTATTTAAAAGAAAATAGAGGTATTTATTCCAACTGCAACATTTGGCTCCACAACTAATTATTGCAATTTTTACCCGTGTTTATAAGTGCCAGTGCCAACAATTATATAACAATACAGTTAAAACAATTTACTGTAAAACCTGTTACATGTAGCCCATAACATGTAAAACTTTGAATACAAACTTAAATAGTAAAGCCCATTTGGCCTTAGTTTTGTCTTCTTAATACAACATTACAAAAAAAGGATTGCACCTTCTGCAAATTACCCACCTGGAAACAAAAATATATTAATATAAAATATCAACCCAAACAGGTACACAAATGTGTACAATTTATAAAAAATAAATAAATGGAAATAAAACAATTATAAATAAGAATCAGACTTTTTCAACTGTAATCTCAAGACAAACATCAGAGTGTGTGTGTCTGTGTGTCTCACAATATTTGTTCCTCCATCACGTCCCGGTGAATGTATGCTGAAATTTTTGTTGCGTGGCTACATAAAAGTTTAAGCATATGATGAATTGCCGCAATTGGTCTGACTGGCGCGTGAGAGAGACATGGGTGCACGCGCTCGCTTACCTCTCTGCCGTCGTGCGCGAGCCGCGGTTAGGAGCTCAACATCTCGCATGCGCGCTCGCACTAGATTACAGGATATTTTAACTTGCGAATTAATATGCGGCGGTAAAACTAGTCGATCACGAGTGGCTCAACAGGTAGATCTATAGACGAACTCATCTTTCAGGCATTTGACCGAAGGGATATACACGCAGCGTGAAAAATCGAATTGCGCGAGTCTCACGCTGAATGCGTGAGAGTTGGCAGCCCTGCCAGGTATACTTTGCAGACACATTGCATCTTGTTCTCTCCCTTTATAAACATATAATGATCCCAAACTTTAGACATTCTCTGCAATTTATGAAGTCATATGTATCATGCGCTGTGGTGTGCTTCCTGAATAACGGTCCGTGTGAAACAATCAGATCCCTGCGTGCGCCATAGGAACTGCGTCATTTAACGAGGCTTCGAGGCAGATTTTTTGCCTCAAGGAATTTTTGTAATCGAGTAACTCGAGTAACTCGAGGAATCGTTTCAGCCCTAGCTTAGTGCTTGCCTAGTGCAGTGAGACGAGAAGACGCCGCACCGCGTCCGCGAGCCCTTTATATGGAAAAAATCGATTCGAGGCCGTTGAGAATCGATTTTGAATCGGCCACATTTTAAAAACCGATTAATCGAAAAATGAATTTTTTTTGCCCAGCCCTAACACACACACATATATATATATATATATATATATATATATATATATATATATGTGTGTGTGTTAGGGCTGGGCAAAAAAAATATATATATATATAAATGACATAAAACATAAAAGCCTGCCGGAAAAGATGGGTCTTAAGGCAAGATTTAAAAACATGAATACTTTCACTGTTTCGCACATCCTGTGGCAGCAGGTTCCATAAATAAGGAGCTGCAAAACTAAAAGCCCGGGACCCCATAGAAGTAGTGCGGGTTCTAGGGAGAACAAGAGTGAGCGAGGAAGACGATCTTAAAGTCCGAGATTGAATATAGATATTAAGAAGGTCCAATAAATATGAAGGGGCAAGGTTATTGAGTGCTTTAAATGTCCGCTTTGGACAGTATTCATGTAAATTATGTCGGTTATGTCTTAAACAGTTGTGAGTGTATCGGATGTGCATCAGTGCAATTGGATCCGTATGTCATTGGAAATAATCCGACGTCTTAAAGTGAAAGTGGCAACAAACATAATGTGGTCTGTGTCCTTAATATTGATCAAGCAACCAAAGAAAAAGAGAAAAGCAATCACAGTTTGTTAATAGCTTTAGTATAATAAGGATTAATTATATTTAATTTACACAAAGAATATTTCTGCTTGAAAGAATAAAGAAGGATGTATGCATGGTTATAAAGAATGCATACTGTATATCATCCATTGAAAAGGCTGTGTTGTACTTTAGGAAAAGTGGTTTTTATTTAATTTTAAGAAATATTTTTTAAATCACAGTAGTTAAATCCGTATCTGTATTGCATGTTCAGACTTTTAAATCATTTATATTAATAGGTTAATAGATGTTTTCTTCGGGAGTGTATGGGTTTGTACATTTTATTCTATTCTAAATTCTAAATTAACGCATTACAATTTAACTAAACCCATTATATTTTAGTCGACTAAAATCCAATGTGATCTCATGAGAATACGTATGCATTTGTACGTAAAGTGTAGTTCTATCATACGTACATATAATTACGTTTTATATGCGCAGAAACGTATAATACTGACGTATTTACAGAACTAAAATGTAAAATATTTACGTTATTGACAGCACAAAAACGTAATTTATTTACATTTGAACAAATCCACCGATGTACACATTTGTACATATCACAATTTATGCAAATTAAAATCGTAGCATTATGTTTTGACTCTATTGCATTCAACTGTCTTATTCATTACGTTTTCAGTCTCATTTATTGATATAATACTCATAAATATTAACATTTTGCTCGTTTCGCCTGCATGGTGTTAAACAATACACTATAAAACCTTAAAAATACATTCTTTAACTTTACTCGTTTAACCATTTTGTAATATAGTTTATTTGTCGTGAGGCACAGAAAGTGTTTTCTCCTATAAAACAAAACATAAATTCACAAAAGACATCAATTTTATTAGTTTGATGTAATCCAAATCTTTAGAATCCATAGCCTACGTTGTTTACAAGAAAAAAATCCTAATTCAACCTTTTATCAGTGGTGGAGGAAGTACTGAATCTCAGTACTTAAGTAAAAGTACAAATACCCAGGTAAATATTTACTTTAGTAAAAGTAGAAGTAACACAATGACAACCATACTTAAGTAAAAAGTACTTTATTTTAAATGTACTTTAAGTATTAAAAGTAAAAGTACTTGCATAACAATTTATTATCTTAATGTCTATTTTCTAATGATTAATAAAACATTTAATTCTAACTCATTCAACCTAATAGCCTACTCCTATAATGATGTTCAATAATGATGGAAAAAAAGTCACCATTTCTGAAACAAGCTTGCAATTAGGCAATATCATGCTTATCCTTACTATATGTTAATAACTATGTTTGGCAGTAAACGCGATTCATTTATGGTGTAATTCTGAACCTCTTGGCTTGCCATAATCCTAACCAAACGTATATTACACAGGGTGTGTTTCCTATGCACGTAAAAACAAATTTTCGCGTATGAGTTGCATGATAAACACACTGCGTGTGAGACGCATTTAGTTGATGTATCTATGGCAACCAAACGTCACTGGTGAGACAAACGTGTAACGAACGGACGGTCAGATTACGTTTTGTCAGGGGAAAAACTGATCAGAAAATGTAACGAAAATGTAACAGAAGTTGTAGAAATGTAGTGGAGTAGAAAGTAGAATAATTGCTGCAAAATGTAACGAAG
>NW_024121106.1:607315-612388 GCF_016745375.1 Pimephales promelas | reverse complement strand
TATCGCTTCTCAAGGGCGCGATTTTTGAATTTGAATTCATCACCAGCGCGGGATTTGACGTGTACGGTTGCTGCTGAGAATGGAGGCGAAGATCACGACTGGATAAAAGGTTGAATTAGGATTTTTTTTTTTTCTTGTAAACAACGTAGGCTATGGATTCTAAAGATTTGGATTACACGGCAAATAAACTATATTACAAAATGGTTAAACGAGTAAAGTTAAAGAATGTATTTTTAAGGTTTTATAGTGTATTGTTTAACACCATGCAGGCGAAACGAGCAAAATGTTAATATTTATGAGTATTATATCAATAAATGAGACTGAAAACGTAATGAATAAGACAGTTGAATGCAATAGAGTCAAAACATAATGCTACGATTTTAATATGCATAAATTGTGATATGTACAAATGTGTACATCGGTGGATTTGTTCAAATGTAAATAAATTACGTATTTGTGCTGTCAATAACGTAAATATTTTACATTTTAGTTCTGTAAATACGTCAGTATTATACGTTTCTGCGCATATAAAACGTAATTATATGTACATATGATAGAACTACACTTTACGTACAAATGCATACGTATTCTCATGAGATCACATTGGATTTTAGTCGACTAAAATATAATGGGTTTAGTTAAATTGTAATGCGTTAATTTAGAATTTAGAATAGAATAAAATGTACAAACCCATACACTCCCGAAGAAAACATCTATTAACCTATTAATTAAATTATTTAAAAGTCTGAACATGCAATACAGATACGGATTTAACTACTGTGATTTAAAAAATATCTTAAAATTAAATAAAAACCACTTTTCCTAAAGTACAACACAGCCTTTTCAATGGATGATATACAGTATGCATTCTTTATAACCATGCATACATCCTTCTTTATTCTTTCAAGCAGAAATATTCTTTGTGTAAATTAAATATAATTAATCCTTATTATACTAAAGCTATTAACAAACTGTGATTGCTTTTCTCTTTTTCTTTGGTTGCTTGATCAATATTAAGGACACAGACCACATTATGTTTGTTGCCACTTTCACTTTAAGACGTCGGATTATTTCCAATGACATACGGATCCAATTGCACTGATGCACATCCGATACACTCACAACTGTTTAAGACATAACCGACATAATTTACATGAATACTGTCCAAAGCGGACATTTAAAGCACTCAATAACCTTGCCCCTTCATATTTATTGGACCTTCTTAATATCTATATTCGATCTCGGACTTTAAGATCGTCTTCCTCGCTCACTCTTGTTCTCCCTAGAACCCGCACTACTTCTATGGGGTCCCGGGCTTTTAGTTTTGCAGCTCCTTATTTATGGAACCTGCTGCCACAGGATGTGCGAAACAGTGAAAGTATTCATGTTTTTAAATCTTGCCTTAAGACCCATCTTTTCCGGCAGGCTTTTGTTTTATGTGATTTATATATATATATATATATATATATATATATATATGTGTGTGTGTTAGGGCTGGGCAAAAAAAATTGATTTTTCGATTAATCGGTTTTTAAAATGTGGCCGATTCAAAATCGATTCTCAACGGCCTCGAATCGATTTTTTCCATATAAAGGGCTCGCGGACGCGGTGCGGCGTCTTCTCGTCTCACTGCACTAGGCAAGCACTAAGCTAGGGCTGAAACGATTCCTCGAGTTACTCGAGTTACTCGATTACAAAAATTCCTTGAGGCAAAAAATCTGCCTCGAAGCCTCGTTAAATGACGCAGTTCCTATGGCGCACGCAGGGATCTGATTGTTTCACACGGACCGTTATTCAGGAAGCACACCACAGCGCATGATACATATGACTTCATAAATTGCAGAGAATGTCTAAAGTTTGGGATCATTATATGTTTATAAAGGGAGAGAACAAGATGCAATGTGTCTGCAAAGTATACCTGGCAGGGCTGCCAACTCTCACGCATTCAGCGTGAGACTCGCGCAATTCGATTTTTCACGCTGCGTGTATATCCCTTCGGTCAAATGCCTGAAAGATGAGTTCGTCTATAGATCTACCTGTTGAGCCACTCGTGATCGACTAGTTTTACCGCCGCATATTAATTCGCAAGTTAAAATATCCTGTAATCTAGTGCGAGCGCGCATGCGAGATGTTGAGCTCCTAACCGCGGCTCGCGCACGACGGCAGAGAGGTAAGCGAGCGCGTGCACCCATGTCTCTCTCACGCGCCAGTCAGACCAATTGCGGCAATTCATCATATGCTTAAACTTTTATGTAGCCACGCAACAAAAATTTCAGCATACATTCACCGGGACGTGATGGAGGAACAAATATTGTGAGACACACAGACACACACACTCTGATGTTTGTCTTGAGATTACAGTTGAAAAAGTCTGATTCTTATTTATAATTGTTTTATTTCCATTTATTTATTTTTTATAAATTGTACACATTTGTGTACCTGTTTGGGTTGATATTTTATATTAATATATTTTTGTTTCCAGGTGGGTAATTTGCAGAAGGTGCAATCCTTTTTTTGTAATGTTGTATTAAGAAGACAAAACTAAGGCCAAATGGGCTTTACTATTTAAGTTTGTATTCAAAGTTTTACATGTTATGGGCTACATGTAACAGGTTTTACAGTAAATTGTTTTAACTGTATTGTTATATAATTGTTGGCACTGGCACTTATAAACACGGGTAAAAATTGCAATAATTAGTTGTGGAGCCAAATGTTGCAGTTGGAATAAATACCTCTATTTTCTTTTAAATAAATAAAAGCCAAACACCTTATCATTTTCGTAATACATTATTTGTTTTGGTTGCTTAAAAACACACATAAACAAATTATCCGATTACTCGATTAATCGATCGATTAAGTGCTAGATTAATCGATTACAAAAAGAATTGATAGCTGCAGCCCTACACTAAGCGCTGCAGCTGTCGATACACACTCGCGTTTAGGAGTCGGGACACGACGAAATATTCACTTGCACAATCGGGCCAGCATTGCATCGTAACCTATGATGGTAACTAACGTTTATAATTTTCACGTCTTTTTAAGTTTTAGTTTAAACATTCAAGCAATATTAAACCATCCCGTGCTCGCGCACTCTCAGAGATGTCTTTCACTGCGTGCACATACAGTAAAGCCAATCCGCCTCAAACAGCTCGCCTGAAACAAACGTTTTATCCCTGGATTATATCGCTTTAACAGTTAAAAACACGCGACATTATGTCAAAACTCTGGTATTGGTGAGTAACCTCGTAAAGACAGTCTAATGTCTTAAATAAGCATTAAACGCGTGTGACAGACAGACAGTACAAATGAGACAGGGATCCGTTCTTAAAGTGAACGCAGCCATATGTGTCATTAATTCTGTTGAATTAAAAACAGAATATAGCATTAATTCTAAGCAATCAGAATTAATAGCCTTTGTATTTAATTCAGTCTGGACTAAAAAGACTATCCAGTGTTATTTTACATTGGATTACTTTATTCAGTTTCTGTAGTATTTCTGACATACCAAAAAAACTCTTTATTCTATTCTATTTATTTGCTACTTTTTTCAGTTTAATTCGAAGATTGAAATCAAGCTTCCATGTGTTACTTAAACTCTTAACAAAAAAAAAAACAAACAAAAAAAACATTTAGGTAAGATCAACGTAAAAAAAATGTCTAAATATTTATATTTTTATTTATCTATATCTATCTCAAACATAAAATAACATGATCCTGTTTGATCAAGCTGTGTGACTGTTCTGACTTTTTTTGCATATTGCATCAAAATCCTGTCTATTCTTTGTATGCATTTAGTGTATCTAGAATAAAAAGAGTTTTATATACAGGTTTGTGGCTCTTAAAAAACTTTTGCTGGTAATTTACTCACCCCCATGTCATCCAAGATGTTCATGTTTTTCTTTCCTCAGTCGAAAAGAAATTAAGGTTTTTGATGAAAACATTCCAGGATTTTTCTCCATATAATGGACTTACATGGGAACCAGACGGTCCAAGGTCCAAAAGACGGTTAATAACAGTTTCAGATGCAGCTTCAAATGTCTTTAAACGACACCAGACGATGAATAAGGGTCTTATCATGCAAAACGATCGGTTATTTCAAAACTTATTCCAAAAATGTAACTTTTCTAAGGACAAATGCTAGCCTAGCTCTATTCTGTCAGGCGCGTTTGTAACGTCACGTATTACGTAATTACGTTCAAAAGGTCACGGGCGACGTAGCCGGAAGTACAGAATCAAAATCGTCCGACATCGTTGTTTTACCTTTTAATTACTTTTTTGTAAACAGCGTTTGAGTTAGTTTGCACGTTCAACCTATGCGTTCAACTTGTAAACACTGACTCTGTACTTACGGCTACGTCGCCCGTGACCTTTTGAACGTAATCCTGCTGCCGCCACAGAGTGCCATTTAGTTTTATATAAAGTTTAAATTATTTTATTGTCTCAAATCGTTGATAATGTATACTGACTTTGCCCTATGCTGCAATAAATTTAGTTTTGCATTCATTTACATAAATCAGCTGCTTGAATGACAATTGCTGATGTAATTGGGTTTTCATGTGAGATTCTCAATTCATTCAGTTAACTGATGCTCTGAGGTAGTTTTCAGACTGCAGACTCAGCAACGATTGTATTTAATTGTACAGTACAATTATAACATAGAACAAACATCTTCATTTCATGTCATTAAACATAACAATATTGCTGCCCATACACTGATGAGAAAGTGTGAGTCCGGTGTGCGATACTTGGAGTTGTCCTAGACGTGGCGCAGCGCTGCGCTTCTCATTCGGTGTGCGACCCCCTTTACGGATGTGTATTTCACTGCCACTTCAATTCACTGTTCACACACACACACACAAAGTCCCCACTTGGTTGGATAGATATCATTCAGAAAGTTCCCTCTTGGCTAGTGTGCAGCGACACTTCTGTGTTAATACATGTATATGTTAGTAATATAGACGTGTGTGTGCAATGGCACATAACTATGGCAAGTAAATTGTTAGGGACTGCATAACAAAGCATAGAAAGTATATGAAGAGAGAGCGTTAAATAAGAAAAATAGTATATATATAT
>NW_024121106.1:584815-602315 GCF_016745375.1 Pimephales promelas | reverse complement strand
TTCAAATGAAAAATGAATAAATCATTTATTCAAAGTCAGATGTTGATAGTAAAGTGGCGAACAAGTTTGATTTGATTTTATTATAATGCTGAAACACTCTAGACTTCATTGAATTGTGTTATGTTGTTTATAAGGTGTTGTTTTCACAAAATGTCAGTATTGTCACGATCACCAGCTGGAGTGCCCTTGATAGCCACCAGAGGGCCTTCATTACCCATAATCCTTTGCCCGGACTCATCAGCACTCATTGTTTTCAGCTGTGTCTCATTAACCCTGTTAGCTCACCCTTTATAAGCCTGGACAATTCAATATTTCATTACTAAATATTAAGTGTGTTTTATCTGCATTTCTGAGCCTCAGACCTGAACTCGGTTATTGTTTGTGTGTGTATGACCTTTTCCTATTTTTGGACTGCAATTGTGGATTGACCTTTCAATAAATACTGCATTTAAATCCTCAGCCTTTGTATCTCAAGCAAACATGACAAGTATATTTTGCCAGGGATGTGATGGTTATGCTTTCGTTCGTGTGAGTTATGTGAAACAATAAACACGGACGTCAATAACGGATTTTGTTCCAGCAGAAATAAGAGCCAGACACTGAGTAATATATAATAGTATATAATAATGGTGTGGCGTTTCTCATTAAATCATCTCACCATTAAAGGCTTCAGTGACTGAGATCCAGCTGTGGAGAGACTGTCCTCTCTCTGTTTTACAGGAGTAGAAACCCTCATGTGACTTTGAGACAGTAGTGATGCTCATCTCTCCTGTCGTCTGATTCTGGATCAGTGATCCGTCTTTATAGAAATCAGCGCTGGAGATCGAGGAGTTTGTAGATCGATGTAAACAGTGTAGAGTCAGAGTCTCTCCCTCAATCACAGGATCAACAGAACTCGCCAGAATCACCTCACCGTCTACAAACACGAGATATGTGTGTTTAATAGAAGAATATAGCAAAACAATACATGAGAAAAATACCGATATGATGAATTGATTATACTTCGTACTTCCTGAGCTTTTTATATTAGTGAAGACTAAAAATGTATTGTTTTTTGTTGTTTTTTCTAGTGTTATTTATCTTTATTAATCTCATAATGTATTTTGTGAAGTCAGAGTTTGTTTGCTGTAAGCTAAGGAGAGATTTGGGATGAGATATATTTTGGTAAACAACATACAGTGTGTTCACTGAGCAAAGGTTTTCCACTGATGATGTACTTTACTGTGTTCAGTTGGCCTTTTCTTTATAAGGAAATGAATGTTTTTCAACTGATGCAAATGTACCACACATGTACACACCGATGGACCGTTTCTTAATATGGAAATTGGATCGTACCGTGTGTAAGCATGAGGTATACGTTACATTTTAAACATAAGCAACATGTTTTTCTACCTTACAGGGAAGGTGTAAGTCCCTCAGTTGTGAATATAAGCTCAATCATTATTGTGTAACCCCAGAGAAACACATAAAGGCATAATGAGTTGAGAGATGGGGAGAAAGGACAGAGAAATGGAGAACTGAGAAATCTGGAATGAAGACGACCTCGCCTGTAACCTTCCTCTCAAAATAATACAATAAAAAAATTGTAAATTTTGTGTAAAAATAATAAATAAGAGATCTCTTGGTAAAGTAACTGGTGTAGCTTCTGTGATTCAACCATAACGGGGAAAAGCATGATGTTCAAATCTACAAACCCGATCTCATGAGTAAACCGGACTCACCGTGTACAGTGATGTTTCGAGGACGGCGTTTCTCTCCAGATTCAGACTCACACCAGTACACTCCAGAGTCAGATGTGCTGAGAGAGTCGATTACACATCGAGATCCTGTTTGTTTGGCACAGGTTTGTGTGTGTGTGTCTGTGTATCTTCTCACTGTCCATCCAGCAGAGTTACTCTGATCCACACAGCTCAGAGAGAGAGACTGAGATGAGAAGTGTTGACTTCTGCTGGGATCGATGACCAGAGACACTGAAGCAGAAACTCCTGAAAAGAGGAAAATCTCCATCAGAACTGACAGCACAGAGACTGCAGTGAAACACAGATGCGGATGAGCACAAGCAGAAACCCTCACCAGTGAGCCACAGTGTGTGTGAGCTGCTGTTGTGTGTGTAATAGGCTGGTCGTCCTCTCTCTGCTCTGCACGTATAAACTCCTGTGTGCTGTAGAGCAGCAGGACTGAGAGTGTAAGATCCTCCAGCTCCTCTGCTGCTGTCTGACAGATGATCATGATCTCTGAACCAGCTGAACGTCCAGCCTGTAGAGGAGCCTGAAACCTCACAGATCAGAGTCACTGATTCTCCTTCAGTCAGCCACGGCTGTGGAGACACTCGCAGTGATGCCTGAGCTTCAGCTGAACAAAACATCACGAGTTACAGAGCCGTAGAGAAACTGATGGAGAAGCTGATCACAACACACACACACACACACACACACACACACACACACACACAAACACACTCACACACTCACACACACACACACACACACACACACTCACCTGAGACAGTCAGTGTAACAGCGTCACTGATGCGTGATCTCTGTGAGTCTGATGTCTCTCCTCTACAACTGTAATTACCGCTGTGAAAGAGATCGACACTGCTGATGATCAACTCATGTGTTGAGCACCGACTGACAGCATTTCTGTGTGTCTGTTTATCAGCTCCAGTGCAGCAGTGTTGTTCTGTACATCGACTGGCAGAGTTTCTATCCCAGTTGTTGGTTGCATTTAGAT
Source organism: Pimephales promelas (assembly GCF_016745375.1). The sequence goes on along the minus strand of NW_024121106.1, from coordinate 599,582 downwards.
CCCATCTGTATGTCCACTCAGTGTCTCCTGCCCACTTTATATCACATCTGAGAGTGACTGTTTCTCCTCTAAACACTCGTTCATCAGGTCGTACCGTCACCACAGCTTTAGGACTCACTGTACAAACACAGATTATTGCATTTATAGTTTCAGAAGTTGTGTAGATATTGTCTCTGATCTGTATTTGTTGCATCACACACTACAGTCTCTCTCACCTGTAACATTTACCCACAGTGCATCACTGTATTGTGTGTAATAGACTGGTTTCCCTCTTCCAGCTCTACACCAGTACTGGCCTCCATCAGACACTGAATCAATCTTCAGGCTGTAGGAGTGTGTTTGTGTCTTCTCTGTCTCGGGGTTCAGTGTGTGTTTGTACCAGTAAATGTCCCAGTCTCTGGTTAGATTCATGTGACAGGTCAAAGTCACTGTGTTTCCAGTCAGTGCAGCTCCTGCAGGATCTGATGTGAGTTCAGGCTTCGGCTGTAGATCTGCAGGAGAACAACAACAGATTCAGATCCTCCAGAGTCAGAGTTCACCTGTGTTACACAAATCATTCAGTGTTTGTCTCCAACTACATAAATAAAATGGTTCAGTTTTGTTCTAATGAGAGGGTGTGTGAGATTAAATGATTACAATTTTCATTCTCAGGTGAGCTAATGTTGAAACTTTGGTGTGAGTGTCAGATAAAATACTTCTTAAATCTAATGTTTCATGAACTGTAAATCATAATCAGATACAAAACGATGAAACTTCTGAAAACCAAAGCTGCATTTGTATAAAGAGTCACAAATTCTCAGAAAGTGCAAGCAGCAATAAATAAATAAATAAAAATACATATAGAAATGTTTTATGTTTATTAAAAAACTTGGAGGACAATGATGTTGAACTCACCCTTTACAGAGAGAGAAACAGCAGAGCTTGATGTTGATGAGTCTGGTTCTCCGTCTATCTGTCCTTTACACCAGTACTGACCCTGATCAGACCCAGTAGCTCCTCTGATAGTGACAGTGTCTCTGTTTACTGTGTAACGATCAGACTTCTGTAATATTACACTGTCTTTATACCACTCATATCTCCAGTTACTGTGATAAGGTTTTATCACACACTTCAGATTGACTGTTTCTCCAGTGAATACAGGACCGGCTGGTGTCACAGTCACTGTAGATGTGGGTAAACCTGAGAAGAAACACAGAAACACAAACTGACTCAAACATCTCTTTCAGTGCAATGTAACAGAATTATATTTTATAAATGTTTTGAGGAAGTTGAAGATCTCAATGATGAAGTGTTTTTGCAGCAACAGTGACTGTAGCTGAAGCGCACAACTACTATAATTATATGCTGATTGAGGCGGCCAAATATGGACGGGATTCCGGTCAGAGAATCAGGGAGCGGAGAGAAGATTCTTCACAGAGATGTTTTATTAGTCATCTGGATTAGTTATTCATTGGCAATGAAGTCTGTATTAATGGTATCAAGTCATAAACGCATTAAACAAACATGAATAAGCGTGCTGAGGTGAACATTCCCCATGACAGTCTTCCTGTGTGTACCACTATAACCAGTCCGTGTAGCAACGACTTCTATTTCCAAGACAGGCTTTCGTACAAGTGACAAAAGTGCATTAAAGCTCCTGCGTTCATCAGAGTCAGAATAAACCCAGAATAATCTCTGCTCAAACATTATATACTGTATCCACAAGTTTCCGAGGGGCGCTCCTGTAAAAAATAAAGTGGGTGAAACTTCCGGTGACGCGGCGGAAGTAGCATTCCAATGGTGTTTTGTGTATTAGTTAGCGAAGAGGCTAGCTGTTTTTCGGAGAATTATTTTACCTCCCAAAAGACGACGAATCTTCCTGTGTACATTTGTTTAAATTCTTAATATTCTATAAACTTTTATCAGCATGTGTTTGGCTGTTCTCTACTGATGTTGCACCTAAACTCAGGATCAGAGCCTGTGTTGACAGAATACCAAATGTGCCAGTTAATGTATTCAAGTAGCACATTCATTTATAATTTTGAATAAACTCCAAAGCACAATGACTAAGTGTGTATTTTTTATTTTAATTGTTTGTCAGCTCGCACAACTGTCTGTCTCCATGCCTTGATGAGTATTGATAATTAATAATGTTATTATAATACTCCCAATCAACTACTGCGGAGGGTAAAGGTACTGTTATTTCACCTTTTTAAATTTCGTTGAGGTTGTGTTCCCACATCGTTAGCTAGTTTGGATCGCTATAACTTGAATGACTGTCAACTGTTGAATGAACGAGTGTCAAGCATGTCAAATCGTGCTTTGTTTACTTCCAACCGGAAGTCGCGCCCACTTTTGACGCAAGGCCTCATGGGGCGTAGGAAACTTGTGGATAACATTCTTCCTCCAGCTCTACATGTAAATGAAGTTTAGTCTTAAAAGTAAATTAAGGATAACAATGAAACTGAAAGCCTTCCGTTCCCACATCATTGATATTGTTTGAGACGGGACTCCATGTGTCCTTCATGTATCTTCTGAACACAGGATTATTCTTGACGTCCCGCTGCCGTTTCACACTAGAAGTGATCGAGTTTCACTCCGCTGATATTCACATGAGATCAGGACCCTGCTGAAAAATCCAGCTAAAACCAGCCTAGGCTGGTTGGCTGGTCTTAGCTGGTTTAAGCTGGAAGTAGCTGGTTTTAGTTGGTCACCCAGCCTGGCTTAGCTGGTCAAGCTGGTCTCCCAGCCTGACTTAGCTGGTCTCCCAGCCTGGCTACCAACTTGACCAGCTAAGACCAGCCTGACCAGCTGAAAAAGTGTTCAAAACCCCTCTAAAACCAGCCTGATAAACCAACTAACCAGGCTGGGAGACCAACCAAAACCAGCCAACCAGCCTTGGCCGGTTTTAGCTGGATTTTTCAGCAGGGGAGGAATCATCTTTATGATAATTAAGAAATATATTCTAATATTGATGTTGAAGCTGATTCAGGCAGACTAACATGATGAGTCATGATGATTTTGTCTCATATTTCATAGTATTAGTTGTGTTTTGTTGCTGTTCTGTCATTAGTTTTATCATGTCAGTTGTTTTGAGGCTCTGACTCGCCACAGAAAGCAGAATGAAGCTCCTGAAGGAGAGATGAAGATCTCCAACTAAAGCTCATATGAGGAGATACTGAGTCTGAATCAACTTCATCAGAATATCTGAAGACTTCATCAACTCATTTCACATCAGTGTCTGTAAGTCACGTCATTCTCTCGGACAAATCTCATCTTTTCTATTATTAAATATCTCCTGTCACCAAACTAACAGTGACTAAAGTAAATCTCAAAGATGGAGACGTCTTTAACACTGGGAAATCACAATTTACATGATTTTATAAAAGTATCCTGATAAAAATGTGCAACACACACTCACACACACACACACACACACGACAAACATGTCATGCACTTCATCTGAAGACAATCATGACTAAAAGTGAATTGCTTATAAGAACAGACGTGGCTGATACAGAAGATCATAAGTGTTGAAATATGGATATTAAATGATGATTAAACAGATGTGAATATGAAGACTCACCTGATACAGTCAGTGTAAGAGCATCACTCTCTGTGTATGAGTCTGATCTCTCTCCTCTACAACTGTATTTACCACTGAGAGACACATCAGCTGTGAAACTGTAATATGCTGTTGTTGTTGTTATATTTGGATTGCCAGTGTTTCCATCTCTAATCCATCTGTATGTCCACTGAATGTTTCCTCCTCCCTGTATGTCACATGTGAGAGTGACTCTCTCTCCTCTGAACACACGCTGATCTGGCCTCACCTTCACTACAGGTTTTCCTGTATTAATACACAAATGAGTAAATATTGATTAAAACAGAATCACAGTATCATGATCAATGTTAGTGTTTATGAACTCAAAACCTCCTTATGAGACAAAGACTGTGTTAAAAAATGAAATATCTAGTTTGTTGGAAGTTTGTATTGATTACATACATTTTTTTATTTATTGATAGACTATATACAGATAAACTTTGTATAAACTAAAAGACTGGGTATAGAATGCCACACATGTAAACCGAGTCTATAATACATATTACTTATACTTCTATTTACATGTCACAGAATTACAGCTTGTGCAATATTTATAAATCTTACATAATTTAAGAGTATAAAAATTTTACTGACTTAAACATGCAATGTGATGAGGTCATGAGCCAAAGTAACATAATACAGTTCAATAATATACTGTGGTAAAAACTGCTGGGTTAGAAACAACCCAGTTTAGCAGCTGATTGGGCTAAATGTTTTTTAATCTAATTATTGGAGTAAAATTCCTACATTTCTGGATTAAGATTAACCCAAAATAATTTGAAAATAAAACCAGGAATCTTGGGCATTATTAAATCACTTTACACACACAGAATGACTATCAGAAGGTACAATTTGATTAAAAATGAGAATAAGGACAAACATAGTCAAAAGTAACCAGTGTTGTTAACTGTGTGCTCTCAATATGCATTATTTATTTATTTATTTATTTTTCTTTTCTTTACTATTGATTGTTTACGTATAATGAATGAAATTGCACGTGATGAGTAATGGAGGTGTGAACATTTGTGATTGGTTGTTTAATGAATAAAATCACCTTGAGTGAGCACAGCTGTAGCTGTGTGTGTTGCAAACCAGATACGTTGTTGCGTTTTACTCTGTGAACAGGTTATGGGCCCAGTCTGTCAGGAAGTCAAGCGATTGTTTTAGTAGAGCCATGAGTAGGCCTAACGCCAGAAAAACGGAACATAGCGGTCGCTGGTCGCGGCTACTGTTCGACGGAGATGAAAAGAATTATGAACTTTGGGAAGTTAAGTTTTTGGGCCACCTCCGGTTGCAAGGCCTGAAAGAGATAATTACTACAGAATCAGCAGGTGTGGAGACACTGGAAGAAGCTGCTTCAAATGCCGAGGCATATGCAGAATTAATCCAGTTCTTGGACGATAAAAGTTTGTCGCTTGTAATGCGAGAAGCAGCCGACGATGGGCGCGCAGCGCTAAAGATTTTGAGAGACTACTACGCAGGTAAAGGAAAGCCACAAGTAATAAGCCTGTATACTGAGATAACCTCGCTTCAAAAATCAAGCAGCGAGAGTGTGACTGAATATGTTATCCGTGCTGAAACTGCTATCACGGCTTTACAAAATGCTGGAGAGACTTTGAGTGACGGGCTGCTGGTGGCTATGGTTCTAAAGGGGCTTCCTGAGACTTTCAAACAGTTTGCCATCCACATAACGCAATCGGATGACAAGATTACGTTTGCTGAATTTAAAACAAAGCTTCGGAGCTACGAGGACATCGAAAAGATGCGTGCTCCAGTTGGAGGATAATGTGATGACTGTGCAGACAAAACAGTGGCCTGCGAGACCCACCAGTGCTGGCTCAACTGAACGGGCTGCAGCGGATGTGATGTGCTACAGATGCGGTCTGAAGGGACACATTGCCCGCGCTTGCCGGCGCAAACTGTGGTGCAGCCACTGTAAGAGTAATACTCATCGCGACGTAAACTGCAGGAGGAGACGGCGCCATGACGCGACATGGAGGGCTACCGAGGAAGCCACTGATGAGTATGTTTTCAGGGTGACCGATGGAGAGGCAGGATTCCAGCCAAACAACAAGGGTGTCGACGTGAGGGGCTTGATGGTCGACTGCGGGGCAACCTCGCATATCGTCACCGACATCTCCAAGTTCAAAAAGTTTGATGATGAGTTCCAGGCAGCGACTCATTACATGGAGCTAGCTGACGGCACAAGGTGTAAGGGAGTAGCAGAGCGCAGAGGTGACGCTGAGGTATTCTTGGTGGACAATCGTGGACGCCACCTAAAGACAACGCTGAGACGTGCGCTGTACATTCCCTCATACCCACAGGACATATTTTCAGTGCAAGCAGCGGCTTCCAGTGGAGCAAGCGTGACGTTCAGGAAAGGTGAAGATATTCTGGTGCACAATGACGGTACAAAATTTCCCATTCATTTACATGAGAGATTATATTATTTGCAGACTGTATCTGATGGATGTGATGACCAAATGAATGGATGTTATGATTTAAAAACATGGCATGAGATACTGGGACACTGTAATTTTGATGATGTGCAAAGATTAGAAGGTGTTGTTGATGGTATGAAAATTGAAGGTTCATCAAACAAACCTATAACTTGTGAAGTGTGTACCCGAGGCAAGTTTACACAGTCCAGAAACAGAAAGCCTGATGTAAGAGCTAATAAGCCTCTAGAGCTAGTGCACGCAGATTTGGCCGGTCCAATTAACCCAGAGTCCAGAGAGGGATATAAATATGTTTTGTCATTTACTGATGATTATACTAGTGCCGTGTTTGTATATAGTCTTAAAAGTAAAAGTGACACACTACAAGCAACGGAAAGGTTTCTTGCTGATATGGCACCATATGGTAAAATTCAACGTCTTCGATCTGATAACGGCACTGAGTTTATTGCAAAGCAATTCAAAGCTCTGTTGGTTAAGAATGGTGTAAGACACGAGACTTCTGCACCATATTCTCCCCACCAAAATGGTACAGCAGAGCGAAATTGGCGTACACTTTTTGACATGGCACGATGTATGCTGATAGAGAGTGAGTTACCTAAAAATGTATGGCCTTTTGCAGTGCAGACCGCAGCCATAATCAGGAACAGGTGCTTTAACAACCGCACCAAACTTACACCAGTTCAGATGCTAACAGGGAGACGACCCAATCTTGCTAAGATGCAAAAGTTTGGTTCAGAGTGTTTCGCTTATGAGCAAGACAAAAGAAAGCTAGATCCAAGAAGTCAAAAGGGTGTGTTTATTGGTTATGATAAAAGCAGTCCAGCATACATTGTCTATTTCCCTGAGAGCAGGAAAGTACAAAAGCACAGGTTAGTTAAGTTTCTTTCTAAGACCTGTGTTGAACAACAGACTCAGACTACCATTGATGATGATGATGATGATGATGATGTTTTGAAGCAGAGAACTAGGCAGGATGTAAATTCAAGTCTAGCAAATGACCAGGTTTCAGTCAAAGAGGAGGAGCGGAGTAGTCCTCAGACCCAATCAGTTGAAGCTATTCCTGAGCCTTCAAGATACCCTTCTAGAGTGAGGAAGAAGCCAAGCTATTTACGTGACTATGTTTCTCAACAGGCATCTGATGAGGAAACTGATCAGGTGCAGATCAACGTAGATTACTGTTATAGAGTGACATGTAATATACCTGTAACTTTTACAGAAGCTCTAAACTCAGACAGATCAAATGAGTGGGTCACTGCAATGGATGAGGAGATTCAATCACTTAGAGAAAATCACACATTTACCCTAAGTAGTTTGCCCGAGGGAAAGAAAGTAGTGGGGGGCAGATGGGTTTATGCGATTAAGAATAACATAGATGGATCTGAAAAGTGCAAAGCACGTTATGTAGCCAAGGGATACAGTCAGAAGAGAGGTGTTGATTATGAAGAGACTTTTTCCCCTACAGCTAACTTGACTAGTATCCGAGTGATAATACAAAAAGCAGTACAGGAAAACTTGATTCTGCACCATATGGATGTAAAAACTGCCTATCTGAACGCACCAATAGATCATGAAATTTACATAGAACAACCAGAAGGTTATGAAGTAAAATCTGACACAAATGAAAAATTGGTTTGTAGATTGGAGAGGTCATTGTATGGGTTAAAGCAGTCGGGCAGAAACTGGAACAAGGTACTACATGACTACTTGACCAGTAACCACTTTGTGCAAAATCAAGCTGACAATTGTGTGTATACATGGGAAACTGCTAAAGAAAAAGTGATCATTGTAATATGGGTTGACGATTTGTTGATTGTGGCAAGTGATGAAAATGTTCTGAGACGTGTGAAGGACATGCTTACCGAAAGATTCCAAATGAAAGACTTGGGCAAATTGAGGCATTTTTTAGGTGTTGATTTTGACCAGAGTGACAGCTGTGTGAGAATGTCACAAGCAAAATATGTGACAAAAATATTGCAAAGGTTTAACATGCAGGATTGCAAACCTAGATCAACTCCTTGTGAACAAAAACTTGACTATAACAATGATGCTGAAAAGATGATTGATGTGAAAAAATATAGAGAGGCAGTGGGAAGCCTCATCTATTTGACCATCTGTACTAGAGTTGATCTAAGTTTTGTTGTAAGCAAACTGTCACAATATTTCACAGAACCAACTGTTGAACAATGGTCCACAGTTAAACAGGTACTAAGGTATCTTAAAGGCACAATTGACAAAGAACTGTGTTACAGAAAATGTAATGAGACACTGAGAATAAGAGCATACAGTGATGCAGACTGGGCAGCTAGTAATGACAGACGTAGTACAACTGGCTATTGTGTAAGTTTGACTAAAGGTGGTGCTTTGATTTCATGGAAAACAAAGAAACAGCCAACTGTCGCACTGTCCACCTGTGAGGCAGAGTATATAGCCCTAGCCACAACCATACAGGAATGTCTCTATTAAACAACTGTTGAAAGATCTTGATAAATGTCAGTACTCGCAACCTGAAATCTATGAGGATAACCAAGGTACAATCGCCTTAGCAAAAAATCCTGTGAGCAGGCAAAGATGCAAACATGTAGACGTCAAGTACCATTTTATTAGGTCTTCTGTAAATAATGGTGACATTGCATTAGTGTATTGTCCCACTAATGAGATGGTAGCAGATGTGTTGACAAAGCCTGTAACCAGGTGCAAGATGATGAAGTTTGATGAATTCATTTTTGGAAAATGATGCATTCAATGTTAACAATGTGAGAGCAAGTGGGGGTGTTAACTGTGTGCTCTCAATATGCATTATTTATTTATTTATTTATTTTTCTTTTCTTTACTATTGATTGTTTATGTATAATGAATGAAATTGCACGTGATGAGTAATGGAGGTGTGAACATTTGTGATTGGTTGTTTAATGAATAAAATCACCTTGAGTGAGCACAGCTGTAGCTGTGTGTGTGTTGCAAACCAGATACGTTGTTGCGTTTTACTCTGTGAACACTAGAGCCTCAATTTTTGCACTCAGGTCTAAGTCTCATGGCCCTCTATCAGAATCCAGAGTTTTGGGAAGATTGGAGAAACTTAATTTTTCGCCCAAAAAAAAAAACGTAAGGGGTACCACTGTCGTTTTTTTTTTTGGGCTGAATTTTTTTTGAGTTTCAATATCTCAGCTCTGGAAGGGCTAGAGCCTCCATTTTTGCACTCAGGTCTAAGTCTCATGGCCCTCTATCAGAATCCAGAGTTTTGGAAGATTGGAGAAACTTAATTTTTCGCCCAAAAAAAAAAAACGTAAGGGGTACCACTGTTCGTTTTTTCGGGCCGAATTTTTGAGTTTCGATATCTCAGCTCTGGAAGGGGCTAGAGCCTCCATTTTTGCACTCAGGTCTAAGTCTCATGGCCCTCTATCAGAATCCAGAGTTTTGGGAAGATTGGAGAAACTTAATTTTTCGCCCAAAAAAAAAAAACGTAAGGGGTACCACTGTCGTTTTTTTTTCGGGCCGAATTTTTGAGTTTCGATATCTCAGCTCTGGAAGGGGCTAGAGCCTCCATTTTTGCACTCAGGTCTAAGTCTCATGGCCCTCTATCAGAATCCAGAGTTTTGGGAAGATTGGAGAAACTTAATTTTTCGCCCAAAAAAAAAAACGTAAGGGGTACCACTGTCGTTTTTTTTTTCGGGCCGAATTTTTGAGTTTCGATATCTCAGCTCTGGAAGGGGCTAGAGCCTCCATTTTTGCACTCAGGTCTAAGTCTCATGGCCCTCTATCAGAATCCAGAGTTTTTGGGAAGATTGGAGAAACTTAATTTTTCGCCCAAAAAAAAAAAACGTAAGGGGTACCACTGTCTTTTTTTTTCGGGCCGAATTTTTGAGTTTCGATATCTCAGCTCTGGAAGGGGCTAGAGCCTCCATTTTTGCACTCAGGTCTAAGTCTCATGGCCCTCTATCAGAATCCAGAGTTTTGGGAAGATTGGAGAAACTTAATTTTTCGCCCAAAAAAAAAAAAACGTAAGGGGTACCACTGTCGTTTTTTTTTCGGGCCGAATTTTGAGTTTCGATATCTCAGCTCTGGAAGGGGCTAGAGCCTCCATTTTTGCACTCAGGTCTAAGTCTCATGGCCCTCTATCAGAATCCAGAGTTTTGGGAAGATTGGAGAAACTTAATTTTTCGCCCAAAAAAAAAACGTAAGGGGTACCACTGTCGTTTTTTTTTCGGGCCGAATTTTTGAGTTTCGATATCTCAGCTCTGGAAGGGGCTAGAGCCTCCATTTTTGCACTCAGGTCTAAGTCTCATGGCCCTCTATCAGAATCCAGAGTTGGGAAGATTGGAGAAACTTAATTTTTCGCCCAAAAAAAAAAAACGTAAGGGGTACCACTGTCGTTTTTTTTTTCGGGCCGAATTTTTGAGTTTCGATATCTCAGCTCTGGAAGGGGCTAGAGCCTCCATTTTTGCACTCAGGTCTAAGTCTCATGGCCCTCTATCAGAATCCAGAGTTTTGGAAGATTGGAGAAACTTAATTTTTCGCCCAAAAAAAAAAAAACGTAAGGGGTACCACTGTCGTTTTTTTTTTCGGGCCGAATTTTTGAGTTTCGATATCTCAGCTCTGGAAGGGGCTAGAGCCTCCATTTTTGCACTCAGGTCTAAGTCTCATGGCCCTCTATCAGAATCCAGAGTTTGGGAAGATTGGAGAAACTTAATTTTTCGCCCCAAAAAAAAAAACGTAAGGGGTACCACTGTCGTTTTTTTTTTCGGGCCGAATTTTTGAGTTTCGATATCTCAGCTCTGGAAGGGGCTAGAGCCTCCATTTTTGCACTCAGGTCTAAGTCTCATGGCCCTCTATCAGAATCCAGAGTTTTGGGAAGATTGGAGAAACTTAATTTTTCGCCAAAAAAAAAAAAACGTAAGGGGTACCACTGTCGTTTTTTTTTTCGGGCCGAATTTTTGAGTTTCGATATCTCAGCTCTGGAAGGGGCTAGAGCCTCCATTTTTGCACTCAGGTCTAAGTCTCATGGCCCTCTATCAGAATCCAGAGTTTTGGGAAGATTGGAGAAACTTAATTTTTCGCCCAAAAAAAAAACGTAAGGGGTACCACTGTCGTTTTTTTTTCGGGCCGAATTTTTGAGTTTCGATATCTCAGCTCTGGAAGGGGCTAGAGCCTCCATTTTTGCACTCAGGTCTAAGTCTCATGGCCCTCTATCAGAATCCAGAGTTTTGGGAAGATTGGAGAAACTTAATTTTTCGCCCAAAAAAAAAAAACGTAAGGGGTACCACTGTCGTTTTTTTTTTCGGGCGAATTTTTGAGTTTCGATATCTCAGCTCTGGAAGGGGCTAGAGCCTCCATTTTTGCACTCAGGTCTAAGTCTCATGGCCCTCTATCAGAATCCAGAGTTTTGGGAAGATTGGAGAAACTTAATTTTTCGCCCAAAAAAAAAAAACGTAAGGGGTACCACTGTCGTTTTTTTTTCGGGCCGAATTTTTGAGTTTCGATATCTCAGCTCTGGAAGGGCTAGAGCCTCCATTTTTGCACTCAGGTCTAAGTCTCATGGCCCTCTATCAGAATCCAGAGTTTTGGGAAGATTGGAGAAACTTAAATTTTTCGCCAAAAAAAAAAAAACGTAAGGGGTACCACTGTCGTTTTTTTTTTCGGGCCGAATTTTGAGTTTCGATATCTCAGCTCTGGAAGGGGCTAGAGCCTCCATTTTTGCACTCAGGTCTAAGTCTCATGGCCCTCTATCAGAATCCAGAGTTTTGGGAAGATTGGAGAAACTTAATTTTTCGCCCAAAAAAAAAAAACGTAAGGGGTACCACTGTCGTTTTTTTTTCGGGCCGAATTTTTGAGTTTCGATATCTCAGCTCTGGAAGGGGCTAGAGCCTCCATTTTTGCACTCAGGTCTAAGTCTCATGGCCCTCTATCAGAATCCAGAGTTTTGGGAAGATTTGGAGAAACTTAATTTTTCGCCCAAAAAAAAAAACGTAAGGGGTACCACTGTCGTTTTTTTTTTCGGGCCGAATTTTTGAGTTTCCATATCTCAGCTCTGGAAGGGGCTAGAGCCTCCATTTTTGCACTCAGGTCTAAGTCTCATGGCCCTCTATCAGAATCCAGAGTTTTGGGAAGATTGGAGAAACTTAATTTTTCGCCCAAAAAAAAAAAACGTAAGGGGTACCACTGTCGTTTTTTTTTTTCGGGCCGAATTTTTGAGTTTCGATATCTCAGCTCTGGAAGGGGCTAGAGCCTCCATTTTTGCACTCAGGTCTAAGTCTCATGGCCCTCTATCAGAATCCAGAGTTTTGGGAAGATTGGAGAAACTTAATTTTTTTCGCCAAAAAAAAACGTAAGGGGTACCACTGTCGTTTTTTTCGGGCCGAATTTTTGAGTTTCGATATCTCAGCTCTGGAAGGGGCTAGAGCCTCCATTTTTGCACTCAGGTCTAAGTCTCATGGCCCTCTATCAGAATCCAGAGTTTTAGGAAGATTGGAGAAACTTAATTTTTCGCCCAAAAAAAAAACGTAAGGGGTACCACTGTCGTTTTTTTTTTCGGGCCGAATTTTTGAGTTTCGATATCTCAGCTCTGGAAGGGGCTAGAGCCTCCATTTTTGCACTCAGGTCTAAGTCTCATGGCCCTCTATCAGAATCCAGAGTTTTGGGAAGATTGGAGAAACTTAATTTTTCGCCCAAAAAAAAAAAACGTAAGGGGTACCACTGTCGTTTTTTTTTCGGGCCGAATTTTTGAGTTTCGATATCTCAGCTCTGGAAGGGGCTAGAGCCTCCATTTTTGCACTCAGGTCTAAGTCTCATGGCCCTCTATCAGAATCCAGAGTTTTGGGAAGATTGGAGAAACTTAATTTTTCGCCCAAAAAAAAAAAAACGTAAGGGGTACCACTGTCGTTTTTTTTTCGGGCCGAATTTTTGAGTTTCGATATCTCAGCTCTGGAAGGGCTAGAGCCTCCATTTTTGCACTCAGGTCTAAGTCTCATGGCCCTCTATCAGAATCCAGAGTTTTGGGAAGATTGGAGAAACTTAATTTTTCGCCCAAAAAAAAAAACGTAAGGGGTACCACTGTCGTTTTTTTTTTCGGGCCGAATTTTTGAGTTTCGATATCTCAGCTCTGGAAGGGGCTAGAGCCTCCATTTTTGCACTCAGGTCTAAGTCTCATGGCCCTCTATCAGAATCCAGAGTTTTGGGAAGATTGGAGAAACTTAATTTTTCGCCCAAAAAAAAAAAAACGTAAGGGGTACCACTGTCGTTTTTTTTTTCGGGCCGAATTTTTGAGTTTCGATATCTCAGCTCTGGAAGGGGCTAGAGCCTCCATTTTTGCACTCAGGTCTAAGTCTCATGGCCCTCTATCAGAATCCAGAGTTTTGGGAAGATTGGAGAAACTTAATTTTTCGCCCAAAAAAAAAAACGTAAGGGGTACCACTGTCGTTTTTTTTTCGGGCCGAATTTTTGAGTTTCGATATCTCAGCTCTGGAAGGGGCTAGAGCCTCCATTTTTGCACTCAGGTCTAAGTCTCATGGCCCTCTATCAGAATCCAGAGTTTTGGGAAGATTGGAGAAACTTAATTTTTCGCCCAAAAAAAAAAACGTAAGGGGTACCACTGTCGTTTTTTTTTTCGGGCCGAATTTTTGAGTTTCGATATCTCAGCTCTGGAAGGGGCTAGAGCCTCCATTTTTGCACTCAGGTCTAAGTCTCATGGCCCTCTATCAGAATCCAGAGTTTTGGGAAGATTGGAGAAACTTAATTTTTCGCCCCAAAAAAAAAAACGTAAGGGGTACCACTGTCGTTTTTTTTTCGGGCCGAATTTTTGAGTTTCGATATCTCAGCTCTGGAAGGGGCTAGAGCCTCCATTTTTGCACTCAGGTCTAAGTCTCATGGCCCTCTATCAGAATCCAGAGTTTTGGGAAGATTGGAGAAACTTAATTTTTCGCCCAAAAAAAAAAAAACGTAAGGGGTACCACTGTCGTTTTTTTTTCGGGCCGAATTTTTGAGTTTCGATATCTCAGCTCTGGAAGGGGCTAGAGCCTCCATTTTTGCACTCAGGTCTAAGTCTCATGGCCCTCTATCAGAATCCAGAGTTTTGGGAAGATTGGAGAAACTTAATTTTTCGCCAAAAAAAAAAAACGTAAGGGGTACCACTGTCGTTTTTTTTTTTCGGGCCGAATTTTTGAGTTTCGATATCTCAGCTCTGGAAGGGGCTAGAGCCTCCATTTTTGCACTCAGGTCTAAGTCTCATGGCCCTCTATCAGAATCCAGAGTTTTGGAAGATTGGAGAAACTTAATTTTTCGCCCAAAAAAAAAAAACGTAAGGGGTACCACTGTCGTTTTTTTTTCGGGCCGAATTTTTGAGTTTCGATATCTCAGCTCTGGAAGGGGCTAGAGCCTCCATTTTTGCACTCAGGTCTAAGTCTCATGGCCCTCTATCAGAATCCAGAGTTTTGGGAAGATTGGAGAAACTTAATTTTTCGCCCAAAAAAAAAAAACGTAAGGGGTACCACTGTCGTTTTTTTTTCGGGCCGAATTTTTGAGTTTCGATATCTCAGCTCTGGAAGGGGCTAGAGCCTCCATTTTTGCACTCAGGTCTAAGTCTCATGGCCCTCTATCAGAATCCAGAGTTTGGGAAGATTGGAGAAACTTAATTTTTTCGCCAAAAAAAAAAAAACGTAAGGGGTACCACTGTCGTTTTTTTTTCGGGCCGAATTTTTGAGTTTCGATATCTCAGCTCTGGAAGGGCTAGAGC
>NW_024121106.1:547948-584315 GCF_016745375.1 Pimephales promelas | reverse complement strand
AGTGGTGCAGGTTCAAAGAAGTAACGTTTAAGAAGAAGAGAAATGTTTTCATTTTCATTTCATTTTAAACACACAAACTACTGAGTATGTTTTGGACATTATTTAACCGTGTCAAAGACGAACAAAATTTTTAGAATAACAAATTTCTTTCTCCAAGTTTTAGGGGTGCTGAGCTCCTTTTTAGGGGTGCTGAAGCACCCTAAAAGGGGCTAGCCTCGCCCATGCTGCACCATATGGATGTAAAAAACTGCCTATCTGAACGCACCAATAGATCATGAAATTTACATAGAACAACCAGAAGGTTATGAAGTAAAATCTGACACAAATGAAAAATGGTTTGTAGATTGGAGAGGTCATTGTATGGGTTAAAGCAGTCGGGCAGAAACTGGAACAAGGTACTACATGACTACTTGACCAGTAACCACTTTGTGCAAAATCAAGCTGACAATTGTGTGTATACATGGGAAACTGCTAAAGAAAAAGTGATCATTGTAATATGGGTTGACGATTTGTTGATTGTGGCAAGTGATGAAAAATGTTCTGAGACGTGTGAAGGACATGCTTACCGAAAGATTCCAAATGAAAGACTTGGGCAAATTGAGGCATTTTTTAGGTGTTGATTTTGACCAGAGTGACAGCTGTGTGAGAATGTCACAAGCAAAATATGTGACAAAAATATTGCAAAGGTTTAACATGCAGGATTGCAAACCTAGATCAACTCCTTGTGAACAAAAACTTGACTATAACAATGATGCTGAAAAGATGATTGATGTGAAAAAATATAGAGAGGCAGTGGGAAGCCTCATCTATTTGACCATCTGTACTAGAGTTGATCTAAGTTTTGTTGTAAGCAAACTGTCACAATATTTCACAGAACCAACTGTTGAACAATGGTCCACAGTTAAACAGGTACTAAGGTATCTTAAAGGCACAATTGACAAAGAACTGTGTTACAGAAAATGTAATGAGACACTGGGAATAAGAGCATACAGTGATGCAGACTGGGCAGCTAGTAATGACAGACGTAGTACAACTGGCTATTGTGTAAGTTTGACTAAAGGTGGTGCTTTGATTTCATGGAAAACAAAGAAACAGCCAACTGTCGCACTGTCCACCTGTGAGGCAGAGTATATAGCCCTAGCCACAACCATACAGGAATGTCTCTATCTTAAACAACTGTTGAAAGATCTTGATAAATGTCAGTACTCGCAACCTGAAATCTATGAGGATAACCAAGGTACAATCGCCTTAGCAAAAAATCCTGTGAGCAGGCAAAGATGCAAACATGTAGACGTCAAGTACCATTTTATTAGGTCTTCTGTAAATAATGGTGACATTGCATTAGTGTATTGTCCCACTAATGAGATGGTAGCAGATGTGTTGACAAAGCCTGTAACCAGGTGCAAGATGATGAAGTTTGATGAATTCATTTTTGGAAAATGATGCATTCAATGTTAACAATGTGAGAGCAAGTGGGGGTGTTAACTGTGTGCTCTCAATATGCATTATTTATTTATTTATTTTTCTTTTCTTTACTATTGATTGTTTATGTATAATGAATGAAATTGCACGTGATGAGTAATGGAGGTGTGAACATTTGTGATTGGTTGTTTAATGAATAAAATCACCTTGAGTGAGCACAGCTGTAGCTGTGTGTGTGTGTTGCAAACCAGATACGTTGTTGCGTTTTACTCTGTGAACAAGTGTGCATGCGGGAAGAAAAGCAGAAAAAAATGACAAATCAGATACACAGTTTAGTTATTAATCTGTCTGTCTGTATGAAAAACTTGAATGCAAACATTTATGCACAAATGTATGTAACAAAGGAAGCCCATTTGTGTGTTTTACGAGAAGGACATTCTGAATATGATCCCACTGTGAGATTAGCTGGACTGATGATTGTTGATGATCTCCCGGTGCTATTCATATTGGAATTGTGTAACAGATTATGAACAGATGTTTTACACAGCAAGGATATATTCCCATTGGGTTGTTGGGTTTTCATGTTTTATGTGGGAACTTTAGACATAATGATTTTTATACAGTATTTTTATACAGTGTTATCCCCCATTTCTAATGTAACCGAAGGTCGTCTACAGACATCTCATGTTACGGACATATTTTATAATGGTACTGTTACGTTTAGTATTGTATTTTTATTTCCACTTCCCTTTTATCCAAAACACTGAACTATTTGCACAGTATTTATCAATGCGAAATACATCATGCTAAAATAATCTGTCATATGTAGGCGTATGTGGCTCACATTAATGGAGTTACGTGACCAGCAACATATTTCTGCTTCAAATATTGTGCGTAGTTAACAGTGAGTGGTGGTTTCAGACATTATTTTATTAAAGTGCATTTGTTAATGCCGCACTCGTGACTCTTATTCTGCCGGACAGAAAGAAAAGATTGTACTGAAGGCGGAGCGGTTTGACCAATCAGATGAAAGGGGCGTTTCAGCATAAATGAAATATCGAACCCATAAATCGATTTGTAAACCACAAACGAAAAATGAAAAGTGAAAAATGAAAAATCACAAATGAAAAAGCCAAAATCAATTTTTTCTTTTTTTTAAACTCAACAAAGAAACAAATAAACAAGCTGGTTTTCATTTCTCGTTATTCCATTCCAAACAGGAAATCAAATGGCCAAAAGATACACGGACGGACCACACACACAAGTTACGAATTCCCTTTCGCTGTTTCACTTCCAGCTCTTGAATATTTACATTGGAAAGGCTGAAACTTTCGTGATGATGAAGCGCTGACACGTCAACTGTACAGAGTGTCATTCACTGTTGTTCACTTTGTGTAGAAACTGGCCGACTGACACCGTTCACACACTCACTGATTTTTACTCACATTTGGCTTATGATGAGTGTTAATTATTGGCCCTGTTTACTGAATTTAATAAGACAGTAGATCAGTCTCAACAGTGTCTCAATTATATATACTGTTTCAGAGAGAGTTTATGATGTTGAACTCACCCTTCACAGAGAGAGAAACAACAGAGCTTGATGTTGATGAGTTTGGTCTTCCATCTCTCCGTCCTTTACACCAGTACTGACCCTGATCAGACCCAATAGCTCCTCTGATAGTGAGAGTGTCTCTGTTTACAGTGAAACGATCATCTGACGTCTGTAACTTTACACTGTCTTTATACCACTCATATCTCCAGTTACTGTGATCAGAGTTTATCACACACTGCAGATTGACTGTTTCTCCAGTGAATACAGGACCGGCTGGTGTCACAGTCACTGTAGATGTGGGTAAATCTGAGAAGAAACACAGAAACACAAACTGACTCAAACATCTCTTTCAGTGCAATGTAACAGAATTATATTTTATAAATGTTTCGAGGATGTTGAAGATCTCAATGATGAAGTGTTATTGCAGCAACAGTGACAAAGTGTATTAAAGCTCCTGCGTTCATCAGAGTCAGAATAAACCCAGAATAATCTCTGCTCAAACATTATATACTCTATTACATTCTTCCTCCAGCTCTACATGTAAATGAAGTTTAGTCTTAAAAGTAAATTGAGGATAACAATGAAACTGAAAGTTCCCTTCCGTCCCCACATCATTGATATTGTTTGAGACGGGCCTCCATGTGTCCTTCATGTATCTTCTGAACACAGGATTATTCTTGACGTCCCGCTGCCGTTTCACACTAGAAGTGATCGAGTTTCACTCCGCTGATATTTACATTATATTCTAATATTGAGGTGGAAGCTGATTCGGGCAGACTAACATGATGAGTCATGATGATTTTGTCTCATATTTCATAGTATTAATTGTGTTTTGTTGCTGTTCTGTCATTAGTTTTATCATGTCAGTTGTTTTGAGGCTCTGACTCGCCACAGAAAGCAGAATGAAGCTCCTGAAGGAGAGATGAAGATCTCCAACTAAAGCTCATATGAGGAGATACTGAGACTGAATCAACTTCATCAGAATATCTGAAGACTTCATCAACTCATTTCACATCAGTGTCTGTAAGTCACGTCATTCTCTCGGACAAATCTCATCTTTTCTATTATTAAATATCTCCTGTAACCAAACTAACAGTGACTAAAGTAAATCTCAAAGATGGAGACGTCTTTAACACTGGAAAGTCACAATTGACATGATTTTATAAAAGTATCCTGATAAAAATGTGCAACACACACACACACACACCCACACACACACACGACAAACATGACATGCACTTCATCTGAAGACAATCATGACTAAAAGTGAATTTCTTATAAGAACAGACGTGGCTGATACAGAAGATCATAAGTGTTGAAATATGGATATTAAATGATGATTAAACAGATGTGAATATGAAGACTCACCTGATACAGTCAGTGTAACTCCATCACTGAAGTCTGTGTGTGAGTCTGATCTCTCTCCTCTACATCTGTATTCACCACTGAGAGACGCAGAAGCTGTGAAACTGTAATATGCTGTTGTTGTTGTTGTTGTATATGGATTGACAGTGTTTCCATCTTTAATCCAGCTGTATCTCCACTGAATGTTTCCTCCTCCCTGTATGTCACATGTGAGAGTGACTCTCTCTCCTATGAACACACGCTGATCTGGCCTCACCTTCACTACAGGTTTTCCTGTATTAATACACATATGAGTAAATATTGAATAAAACAGCATCACAGTATCATGATCCATGTTATGATAATAATAAACTTTACATTCTATAGTGCCTTTAAAAGCTACATCTCAAAGCGATTCACAAAATTAAGAAAATATAAAAGAGTAATACAACAATATAAAGAAAATCATTCATAAAAGAGAAGTGCATTCAAATATACAATACAAATATAAAATGTTATAAAAAAAGGGTTCCATGTGAAAATGGTACAGAAAAAAAAAATAAAGAAATTAAATATATCAAATAAAATCTACCCTAAAAAAAGTCTGTTTTGAGGAAAGCTTTAAAACACTCAGAGAGCCCCATAGTTTTGGAGCAAATGAAGAGGAAGCCCCATCGCCAATCGATCCAAACGAGTTGGCGGGACAGTTAAAAGACCAGCTTCAGTGGAGCAGAGATCACGAGTTTGTGATGTATGGGATTAAATGTTCTGACAAATATTGAGGAGTCAGGCCATGGAAACCCTTATAAGTATATGCATTATCATTTTAAAACCAACATGAAACCTACAGGGAGCCAGTGCGAGGACTACAATGCCTCCCAGGATGTGTGTTTATCAAAGCAGAAGCAGAACAAAATAATGATTTACAGAAATAAAGTGCAGATGATGAACGAATGACAAGGCTGAATAAAATGAATGTAATGTTTACACTATACACTTACCCCACCTATAAATAATTTATTGGTTTCAACTTTATAATTCTATTATATAGTGCATCAACTTAATCAAGCAAAAGGTATTAAACTCCAAAATTTAAACTTACAATCTTAAATTGTTTGAGAACTACATGACAATTATATAACTTGCAAAAAATATACATGCAAAAAATATAGAGATAATAAGAGTTAATAACTCTTTATCACAAGTTAACAAACTAAAATGCATCAACACAATTAAACCACAACAATAACTAACACTGCATAAGTTATTGAAATTTATGTCCAAGCCTGTATCTCAATACTAGTTCGATCTCAGCGCTGCGTTCAACCACTGAAGGTAAATGAGTAGCTAAACTCGAGAGCACGTAGATGTGAATTTGAAAAGAGGGGTTTCACCGACGTCACGTTCTGGGCGGTAACCCGGATGCGCGGCCATTTTGGAGGTACTCGGTGTAAACAACTGAATGGAGCACAATGGACTATTGTGCGCTGTGGATACTTTAAGTGAATTATAGCCAGATCTAAACAACAGAAAAGCTCATCAAAACGCGTTCAAGATGCAAAGGCATATAGGGAAGGACTTGGGCCACAAGAAAAGGCGCGATATTTTGAGAAATTACGATTTATTGGCGGTGCAGATTCCTACGAGTTAGCTCCCTCTTCGTAGATCCATAACAACCCGGTGATTCTTCCTTCAGTTGCATATCCTGATATATTGAATTGTGCACCTTTTCTGTAATCGTGATATGTTCTTTAAATATTTTTGGCATTTGTTTTCTAGTTGGTAATATTTTTGTAAAGATATTTTGACAAATAAAAGTTATACTCAAGTTACATATAAAATTGTGTTTACAGTTAGTGTATTGCACTACATTACACTGTATAATTTATAGTAGTGTAAAGTTTATAAGTGTCCTGATAAAAGTCTTTTTTCTTTAATAAATCTGTGTTCTGATGATCGGGATATGCTGTGTGTTGTCATCCACAATGACTGTAAATTAACAATCATTTATAGATCATTTTTGGCTTAATAGACAATTAAGTTCAGACATGGATTAATTTATATTTTTATTGGCAAAGTGCATATAAAAATATAATTTAGATTTAGATTATAATTTAATTCAGATTAAAAATAATGTAATCTGATGGACTAAAGTTCACCAGAGCACAACAGACAAGTTCAATCTTATCTATGGTACAATACCCATCACTATCTTTGTACATCAATTGGCAATATTCCCCCAAAATAGTATATTTCTGGCGCACACAACCAATCACACGCTCAACATGAATCCTGACGTGGGCAATTTAATGCGAATAAACATGACATCAATTACATCAGTGACAATCCTTGAAGCAGTGGCTTTTGACACGTTGAATGCATATGACAGGAAGGTTGTGGAAACATTAAGCCTAAGACGCATCAATGTCAAAATTTTGGAAGTCGATAATATTCCAAATGTTTTTCTCGGTTTTTCCTATTGGTACAACCTGAAACACGGCAATAATTAAACATTTTCCTTGACGACGTTCGAGATATAGCTCAGTGCCTATGCTTATTTTTTTTTTTTTTTTTTTTTTTTTTATTAAATGCTCGTAAAGGAAAACATCACAACAACAAACAAACAAAAAAAACATATACCACAATTATTGTCATTGTCATAACATAAAAACCATTGAGTCCTTCAATCCAGATTAAGCTCCTTCTGTCTTTTTACTCCAGGTTAAGTGCCAAGTCCTTAAACGCAGCCACTGTTCTTATAGCTTTTAAGTTTTTAGAGAACTCTATAGATTCAAAGTACATTTTCATTTCAAGTTTAAATCTTACAAAAAGAGGACTGCAATTAGAAAATTTACATTTGTGAATGTGAAATTTAGCTAACAGAAAAATAAGATTTATAAAATAAATATCCCTTTTCTTTTCACATTCATGAAAACCAAAAATTACATTTCTATATGTAAAATCAAAGTTAGGATTCACATAACATTTTGTAAAATCACAAATGTCATACCAGAAAGTCATTGTGAGAGAGCAGTTCCAAAATAAATGTAAAGAAGTCTCAGGTTTCTCTGAACAGAAAGAACAGAGGGTATTAATATCATTCTTGAGCCTTTTGAGAAAACACTTATTTGGATAAACCCTATGAATTAACTTAAAGGTAATTTCTCTTATTTTGTTAGTTATCAGGTATTTGTGAGGTAATGTCCAAACTTTTTTCCAGGGAATGTCACTTACAAAACCATTCCAGTAAGAAATTACACATGGCATAGAAACAGACTCCTCCTGAAACAAGACTCGAATTTTCTTATTATTTTTTGATTTAGAAGAAGAAAAGCACTGTTTACCTACAAATGTCTTACACAGATCCACTGAGCGGTAAAGAGATGAAGAAGAAAATCCTTTAAAAAGCATGAGAACCCCTTGTGGCACTGCATCAGCCACAATTGCAAACTCTTTAGGAGTGACAGGAATTCCATGCTTTACCAAGAACTCTGAATAATTACAGATCAAACCATTTTGATTGAAAAGTTGATATACAAAAATAATTCCGTTTTTAAACCAATTATCAAAGAAAATAGATTTATGTTTATATAGTAGGTTCTTGTTATTCCAAATTGTATAAGAGTGAAGTGTAAAATTGTGTTTAAAAATGAGGGACCAAGCTAATAACATTTGCCTGTGAAAAAGGGATAATTTGATAGGGATTTTCATTATGTTATAATTACAGGTTAATAAGAATTTTAAACCCCCTAGTTTAGAAAAAATAGCATTAGGGATCAGATTCCAGATAGAAGCGGGCTTATTAATAAAGTTCTTTATCCAGTTTATTTTAAAGGTATTGTTTAAGGTGGTAAAATCGAGAAAGTTTAAACCCCCCTTCTCAATGGTGTTCATAAGTACAGATTTTCTGATAAAATGAGTTTTATTCTTCCAGACAAAGTTGAGGAGCATTGTATCAATTTTTTTAAGAATGGCGGTGTCGACACTTAAAGAAAGAGCAGCGTATGTTAACCTTGACAAGCCCTCAGCTTTGGCTAATAAAATTCTTCCCTTTAATGACAGATCTCGCTGGAGCCACATATAAAGTCTCTTCTGTGTACTCTCAATTAGCGGATTAAAATTTACAGAGCATCTTTCTAATTCATTTTTTGTTATAATAATACCTAAATATGACACCTGATCTTTAATTTGAATATTACAAATTTGAGACAAATTACACTCTTTGATGGACATCAATTCACATTTCGAAAGGTTCAATACTAAGCCCGAGGCTTTAGAGAATTGCTGGATATGCTCTAGAGCTAACGGAACTTGGTTAGCATCATGCAAAAAAAGTGTGGTATCATCAGCCAACTGACTGATGAGGATCTGTTGGTCAGCAATAGAGATACCACGAAGACCACTATTCAAAACATAAGAAGCAAATATCTGGGAAACTAGTAAAAACAAATACGGGGATATTGGACATCCTTGTCTAATACCACGTGACAAGTAAAACCTCGGAGAAGTACCAAATTTTAATTTGATTGAACTATTACAATTGTAATAAAGAGTCCTTACCGCCTTACAAAAATATTCACCAAAACCAAACTTTTCCATTGACTTAAAGATAAAATGATGTTCAACTGAATCAAACGCTTTATAAAAATCCAGGAAAAGAATAAAACTATTATGTTCCACCAAATTGCTATAATCAAATAAATCTAAAACTAATCTAATGTTATTCATTATGTGTCTGTCTCTCATAAATCCAGACTGTGTTTCATCTATAACGCTATCCAAACATTCTTTAAGTCTTTTAGCAAATATTATGGCAAAAATTTTATAATCGTTGTTAAGGAGTGTGATGGGTCGCCAATTGTCCAAATATGTAAGATCTTTCTTTGGTTTAGGAATTAGTGTGATGATACCCTGCGTTAAAGTAGGAGGTAAAGCTTCTTTATCAATACTCTCTTTAAAAACACTTGTCAAAAATGGAGAAAGTTCATCAGCAAATAATTTATATAGCTCAGCTGTAAGTCCATCACATCCTGGGGATTTATTGTTTTTCAAACTCTTAATTGTGCTTATTACTTCCTCATGAGTAACAGCTCTATCACAACACAATCTATCACTTTCAGAGATAGCTTTAACATTATTAACTGAATCCAGAAACAAAGTCGATGTCTCCTCTGTACATTTTGAACTATAAAGATTTTTATAAAAATTGGCACTGACATTGGCTATATCCTTTGGATCTTTAACAACTTTGCCATCAACACATAATTTCTCAATTGTTGAAAGGGTAAAATTTCATTTTTCAAGCTTAAAGAAATATGCAGAGTTAAGTTCTCCTTCTTCAAGCCATCTTTTCCTGGATCTTATATAAGCACCCCTAGCCTTTGATAAGTATAAATCATCTAATTTAGTTTGCAAGGCTGCAAGTTCAGATTTCTCCTTCAAAGACAGACAATTAAAATTACGGGTTTGAGATAATTTCATGATCAGGCTGTCCTCAAGAACTCTTCTCTTTTTGGATAAATTTGCTCCAACTTTCCTTAAATAAACTCCAATCTCAAATTTTAGAAGCTCCCAATTGGCACAAAAAGAATTTTTAATTGTAGCTGCATTCCAATAGTTAGCAATTAATTCTTTAATTGTGTACTTTACAGTGCCTATGCTTATTGTGATGCGGACATTGCGGAGTGCCTCCAAAATGGCCGACTTCCGGTCTGATGACGCGTCGTGAAACCCCTCTATGGGCGTAGGAGCCATTACACGTAAAAAAAAAAAAAAAAAAAAAAAAAAAAGGAGCCATTACACGTGATCTCAAAATCTAAGTCGATGGTCGATCGACCATGATCGCGGCATCGCGCACCGCTCGCGCATGCGCATCTAGGTGACACGGATAAATGTACGCATCAATATGTTCCTGGGAGATCTGTAGTTGCACGGGATGTGGAAGCGCGCAAAAGTTCTAAAAATGTACAAAAAGTGCCCTGGCCTTGAATGACAATGTAAGTAAAATAAGACTTGGACTTGGACAGACTTGGTTGGTATTTTTCTCAGGAGATGTTTTAAGCATTTTACTTCAGACACCGGATTATCAGCAAACTGCCAAGAGAGCTGCTAGCTGGCTAAACTAGCAATCTATTCAGTCAGCATTTGTGTTTGATCTGTGTGAAAAACTTGAAATATAATTGCTAGACCTACTAGCTACCAAGCAACCTTCACAAGGGATAGATTGATTATATTTTTTAGTATTTATTTATGTAAATCAAATCAACCATTTATTTGAGTTAATCAGTACATGACTGATTAACAGTAGGCTAATGTAAATGCTAAATGCCCTAATACATGTTGATACAACAATGCAAAGTATATGTTCTTAACCTTGCAGTTTTTCACATATCATGTAAGACTCAATTTCTCCATTTTTTTTTGCACAAAACTCTCTAGAAAGTGTCATTTAATGGTTTATTTTTCAAAAAAATGTCCCGGGGGAGCATACCCCCGGACCCCCTTAGCATTGACTGTCCCCCCCCAGGTTCAGAATTGCTCCTACGCCCCTGGAACTTGTACAATATTCGTACGTGAACGCAAACATTTACACTCACAGCTCCGATTTGAAAACCTGTAAAGTAAAAATCTGAACTTGAACGCTGAGATTTGCACTCACAGACAACAGTCACAAAACTGTATTCTGAATCTGAAGCTGCAGACAAGCAGTCACAAATGTGAAAAATATATTTGCACTTCTTCTAACATTCAAATTCGCAGTACAACTTCAAATTGGCACTTGCAACTAGTGATGTGACGTTCGGCACCGAGGCTTCGCAGCTTCTATCAAAAAAACGAAACTCTCACGTGAAGCACTGTACCAGAGCTTGATTCGTTTTGCCATAACCATGTGATCAGTGACGTCCGAAGCTTCGTTTCAACACACAACCACGTGACTGCTTCATATTCTGATTTAAAAATAGCGCAAGCCCCTTGCGCAGGTTTCAAGTGTCATGCGCTTCGGTAGTGAATGGGCCAAGGGGGTAATCCATCGACCGGAAGTTGAAGCCTCGCGGGAGCTGCCATCTTGTAGCAGAACTTCACTTGCGTTAGCATTCCCATTGACTCCCATTCATTTTGGCGTCACTTATTTGCAACCCAGCGTTCTTACCCAACAGTCTCAACCCAGCGAATGGGTTGAAAAAATTGCCCTGCATCTTTTAGAGTATAAAGTATTTTGTTGCAAATATATTAATGATGATAGTAGATAGAATACAGTATATAAAGAGTTCGGTCTGAACAGTGCCTCGATTATTTATACTGTATCAGAGAGAGTTAATGAGGACAATGATGTTGAACTCACCCTTCACAGAGAGAGAAACAACAGAGCTTGATGTTGATGAGTTTGGTCTTCCATATCTCTGTCCTTTACACCAGTACTGACCCTGATCAGACTCAGTAGCTCCTCTGATAGTGACAGTGTCTCTGTTTACTGTGTAACGATCATATGTCTGTAACTTTACACTGTCTTTATACCACTCATATCTCCAGTTACTGTAATAAGAGTTTATCACACACTTCAGTTTGACTGTTTCTCCAGTGAATACAGGACCGGCTGGTGTCACAGTCACTGTAGATGTGGGTAAACCTGAGAAGAAACACAGAAACACAAACTGACTCAAACATCTCTTTCAGTGCATTGTAACAGAATTATATTTTATAAATGTTTTGAGGACATTGAAGATCTCAATTAAGTTTTATATATTATAACATCATTGCATTAAACATGCAATGTCATGAGGTCATGTGATAACGTTAAATAATATATCGGTGTATAATGTGTTCTGATGCACATGGGTGATAGTAGATCTAATACATATATAATACAAAGCTGACAGGAGATCTGAGGACCCAGTGCAGAAAAAGCAAGGGGTGTCATTTATAGACGAATCCGACGAGCGTTCTGTGTAGGCTGCCATCTTGTGGCGACGCCATTACTGAGCTGTTACACAGGCATATAGACATATGCACCGGTATGTAAACAAACCTCGGTGATAACGCGAACTCACCCTCGATGACAGCTACAGCCAGGCAGAATGACTTGTTGGTTTGATCTGTGACTGCAGTGGCCTCCAGTCACAGATGAAGGTACAAACGATCTTACAGATTAACGTTATTTATGAAAATAGCTTGGCAAGCTAGCTAGGCTAACGTTTGCTAACGAGGAAACTATAAAAAGATCTGTCCATTTGGTAACAATAAATAAATAAATGAATAAAATCAAATAAACAAATTCATGTTTTTCATTTGTGTCCATTATTTATCTCATTTTCACATTGCAACAGGTAAGGGTAAGGTAACGTTACAGCTAGAAAGTATACATAATATCGACCAATTAGTGTTTTTAAACCATGGAAAGAGGTCAATATAACAGCAGGAAAACAATTATGTCACATAACGTTACATTTAGCTCAGGAAAGCCATTTAATGACCATAGCATGTTAATTGAATAGAAAAATAAAGAGAGGAGATTTTGCTGATCACTATATCACATATTTATTATATATTTTTTTACTTATGTCATTAAATAATTGTTATTATATGCGAATGTCCACGTCTTGTACTCGCCCAGGAAATCTGTAAACCGTACGGCACCAGACAGGGGCACTCGACCCGGGGTATTCACAGTGTTTTCTCTTCAAAATTGAAATTTTACTGCCACAATTGAAACAATTTATAACGGAAACTGTTTACCCACTCGACATTATACAAGAGATAACGTTGTAACGTTAGTGACAGTCGTAAATCGCGGGCTGTTTATTCCAGTGGACGCAAGTTGCAACTAAAACAATAGGAGGCAATGGCGCAACGCTACCCAGCAACAGCTCAGTAATGGCGCCCGCTTACTTCCGGTAGTTTCGCCGGATTCGTCTATAGACAACAAGTACAAGATATGTGAGGTAGAAATACAGTCTACACGATAGGGCAGGGAACGCAACTGGAGAACAGGTCGAAGCTGAGACAGAAACACATGACAGCCAAAGATGGAGACACGGCAGCGGCTCAGGGAATCAGAGCATGACAGATGGAGATGAGACTGGACGTAACAACAGACCAGGAGAATCATCGACCAACACCAGACAAGACTGAACCGGCCAACACAACAAATAAAAGCAAAATAAAACTGATGATGAGACTGGAGAAAAATAAAGACAGCCCTATACTATAATAACAGGATCCAGCGAAATAAATAAAAGATCTAGACATAAATAACAGCAACTTGGATAAATAAAGAAAACCTTGGGAATTAGAGAGATATTAAATAAAACATTAGTTAATAATAAAAATAAAATAAAAAAATAAAAATAAAATTTGTAAGAACTATCAAGATAAAGACTTGACTTAGACTTTAGTGATGCTACATATGCAGGGCCGGCTCTAGGTTATTTGGTGCCCAAGGCGAGAGTCCCCTTACCCCCACAGGAAACGAAGACCATTTGAAGGTTAATATAACGCCGACGAACTAGCGCTGATCAAAGCCGGGGTAAAAAGCTGCACTTGAACCATGACTTGAACACACCGAGAGAACTACAGGCGACTGTCAGCTATATTCTGCGCCTGCGTGCAATGAGCCAACTGTCTATTTCTGCAGATATAAAGGAAAACCGACGCTGTCGGCCGGCTGCAGATACACATAACGTAAACAAAGCAGCGCGTGACAACCATTTTGAATATACGCGGGCATCCCCTTGTCAACATGTCGAATCGGGCGAAACAAAGCCGACGAGGACTATTTTGAGCCGAAGGCACGTATTACACCGAGGAAACTAAAGCGCTAAAACCAGCTGTCAGATATCTGGCTCGCGCATAACATATGTTTTCGCGCCACTCCCGGTTGCTGAGCAACGCGCGTGAGTTTGACAGCTGCCTGGAGTCAGTCGTTTTTTAGGATTGTATAATCTTGTAAAAGAAATGGACAAATACAAGCAGTGTGTAGTGTAGACAATGTACAGTAAAAGTGTACAGCGTGTGCGCAGCTTTCATGATACGATACATTTAATTCACTTTTTTTTTTCAATTCTGCAATTTGCGCCCCGTCCAGCAGATGGCGCCCCAGGCGGCCGCCTGTGTCGCCTGTCGGCAAAGCCGGCCCTGTACATATGACACTGAAGCTTAAAAGCGTGTATCGAGTTCGCAGTGAAATTACTCATTTTGCTTTGTGTCGGAGTGCGTATTGTTTTCAGAGAAACATGTGATCAATGAAACACGAAGCCTCACTTTCTGTCCAGTTGCGTGAATGCTTCACATAGTTTGTGTGTCGGAACATTTGAACCCAGACCAGAGAATGTCTAATTGAAGAGAATTGGCACTGGCTGGTTACTTCCGGTTTCAGGACTGGCTGCAGTGACACGTGTCTGTCCATGCGGGGGCGCTCGCGGTCGAGTGCAGAATGAATGGGAGTCAATGGGGTTTCACCCCAGAAATCCAATTTTTTGTCAAGTAATTTGAAAGTTGCATTCAAAATGGAGGGCTAAGAAAATACACTCAGCTGAAAATTGCATTTTTAAGTTCACTTATCTGTTCTAAAAATCCGTTCAAAAATGTGATGACGTCACACAATAGCAGAATGCTAGCGTGTTCTGGCCAACAACAGCCTAACCTGTAAGAAATCGAAAGGACATAAGTACTCATTCATTCGACTTTGGGCCTATAATCAATATTGAACTTGCGGAATCAACAATAAAATCTATTTTGATTTAACGACAAGCAGGTGAAAGAGACACTTAGTCGTTTAGCCCCATAGACTCCCATTCATTCTGCTCTCGCCCGCGATCACCTCCAGTGGAATTCTAATGGAACTGCAACCAGGATGATGCACAATAGGGCTAGTAGGAAGTGCCAAGGCTCTCCGTTAGACGGGCTCTGCCCAGACCATGACAGGGTTTCGGAAGTTTAAGTCAATTTTCAATTTTTTTTTTTTTTATTATTTCATTTTATTTTTATTTTATTTTTAATCTAAATATGCCTATAGCCCATGTTACATGATCATATATCCTTTCATATTATAAACAGCATAGAGACCATAAAATAATAAGACCACCATTTACTTGCATCAAGCAACTGTTGGTATTTTTACAGTTAGTATTAATTGTTATATTTAATTTATTGCCACACTTTAATATGTGAATTATATTATCAGAAAACTGAACATTTAGCTAAAACAACAGCGACGCGCACTCGGGTCTGTGGCTGCTATACATTTGTCCTGCCTCAAGACGGCGCTGTTTCAACACTATTGATGCTTCACATCTTTTCCTGGAACAAGCAGGGGAAAGTCTCTGTGCTTCATAAGGCTTCATTTGCCCTTCCTTACGAGACTTAAAATCAGGAACAAAGAAAAAAACTGGATACAAATCTAATCAAAACAAAACAAACACAAAGCTAGAACTGACAAATAATCTAAATCTAGCACTGACTGTCAGAAGCGAGAATGCACACAATGAAGGAAAACAACACATAAATGAACCAGCAAACACATGAGGGACAATATAAAGGGACCAGAGCACATGAGGATCAGGTGAGCACGATTAGTAAAAACTACTGAGGCTGGTACCATGATGGCAACAAACTCAGGGTTGCAGGTTTACGTTCGAGTTGACAAAACCAAACCAGTCCAACCAGGCTTCGTTGGTACCATGATGCTGATCATCAACTTTCTCTGTCAACTCAGGCTTTGATCCTCCTTAGTTTAGGAGTTTAGGTGTGACATCATGAGCGAACAGCCAATCACATGCTGAGAAAGACTGAAACTCATTCAAAACTCATTGAAATGCATTTCTCGCAAGAGAAACAGTGCGATTCACTTCTCAAATAAAAGTATTAAAATATTAATAATTTAAACAAATTTACACATCAAGAAGAAAATAGCTGTCAATGAAAGAGGACAACTAAAAAACTAAAAAAAAGTCTTGCTATCCTGTATATCAGTGCACGTTAAAGTTATATTATAGCTTTTACCTATTGATTCTAAAGTGTATTTATATTACCAACTTTATATATTTATTCATTAAAAATCTGTGTAATAGTAATTGATGAACAAAAAATGTACATTTGTGATCGATTAAGGGTATAATAATTACATGAATAATTTATACATCATACAAATGTATTATTCTAAATAAGCATTACTAAAAGCCAGACGATTTTGTCTTTAATAATCATTTGCTGCAGTGACCTTTAATTTGGAGCAGAAACAGGTGGAGTGACTTTTATCACGTCAGACGTGTCACTTTGCTCACAGCTGATTGGTCAAAGTTCCGTTTGCAACCTTTCACCTGGAGCCTCACCTGCCCCGGACCAGGTTAGCCGTAGAGTGTAAGTTACTATGGAGATGAACACTGTTAATAGCAAAACCACTTCCATGGTGCCTAAAACCCAGGGTCGCCGCAAACTAAACTGAAACACAGCTGGCTAGCCACCTAAACCGGATTCATGGTACAGGCCCCTGGACCAGGACTAAACAAGGGGGCGGGACATGAGGAGCACATGACAAACACAAACATAAACAGAGCCATGTGCTTAAACACAAGACACACAGAAACATGACACAAAGACGACACAGACAAGGCTGGCAGGGCAGAACACTGACACAAAGCTGTGATAAGTAAGACAGTAGTTCAATCTGAACAGTCTCTTGATTGTGTGTGTGATCATAGAATGAGTTTATGAGGACAATGATGTTGAACTCACCCTTCACAGAGAGAGAAACAGCAGATCTTGATGTTGATGAGTTTGGTCTTCCATCTCTCTGTCCTTTACACCAGTACTGACCCTGATCATACTCAGTCGCTCCTCTGATAGTGACAGTGTCTCTGTTTACAGTGTAACGGCCAGACGTCTGTAATATTACACTGTCTTTATACCACTCATATCTCCAGTCACTGTGATCAGAGTTTATCACACACTTCAGATTGACTGTTTCTCCAGTGAATACAGGACCGGCTGGTGTCACAGTCACTGTAGATGTGGGTAAATCTGAGAACAAACACAGAAACACAAACTGACTCAAACATCTCTTTCAGTGCATTGTAAAATAATTACATTTTGTAAAAGTGCATTAAAGCTCCTGCGTTCATCAGAGTCAGAATAAACCCAGAATAATCTCTGCTCAAACAGTATATACTGTATTACATTCTTCCTCCAGCTCTACATGTAAATGAAGTTTAGTCTTAAAAGTAAATTGAGGATAACAATGAAACTGAAAGCCTTCCGTTCCCACATCATTGATATTGTTTGAGACGGGACTCCATGTGTCCTTCATGTATCTTCTGAACATTATTCTTGACGACTCCCCGCAACTCCCAATCTACAGTAGAAGTGATAGAGTTTCACTCTATGAATATTCAAAGACCATATTCTAATCCATATCTTGAAGTGGAAGCTGAGTCAGGACAGACTATAATTTCTTACACTATTACATACTTTTGGCATGAATCTATGAACGGAGCAGACTGATAGATCTTTAAAGTCACGGTAAAGTCAAAATTAAGTATGTGTTCTGAGTTTGCCACACCACAGAAAATGTGTTATTAGCCACCCAGCCAAATCTGAATGATAAAAATCTGACAAGTAAGCTATCAAAATCTTGAAAAAATTAGCAGTATTCTCTGATCTCAAGCACTGGGGGCGTGTCCACTGTGGGGGCGTGTCTGCTGGTTGCGCTGAAACCACGCCCACTCGTGGGAAAGCTGTCGACGGTGAAACTGCTTTCGTAACGGGAGGATGAACGCTGAGGCGGGAGATGGTCGGCTCGGCTCCATTCACCAGTAACAGCGGATTATCAGTGAATCACAGTTGTTTTCAACGAAAGTTTATAAAACTATCCTGTGTAAAATCATCACTACAGAGGCAGGTGTTGGTGATGATCTTCAGCTCTCCGTCAAGGTGACTCTTCACAAAGTGAATCCACCTCTTCTTGGTCATTTTTTTGGAAATTTAAATAAAGACACCGATCTGTTTTGGAAGTGATGTCATCCAGGTAGTAGCCTTGTAACATCTACTTTTAAGAAAGCTTTCTAAGAAAGATTGCTACATAATAAAGTGAGGGACCAGAGACTTCACATTTCAATGAGCCATGTGTATTATACCATAAATCAGCATTCAGGCAGTAACCATACAAAATACATGAGGCATTCATTTACAAGACAATAGGGCTAATTCAGCTCTTCCCAATAATGCTTTTGGTAGCCAAGAGTTCAGTCCTTAGAGTCCCACAAGTAACAAGAAACTGTACTTAAGCGCAGAGCGGAAGAGTTCACAATGGTCTGAATCCAAGTGTCCAAGCAGCGGTTGATACTAGGACAAACTGTAGTTCAAGGCACAAACAGCAGATGCCAAAGGTGTGATTGTAGACAATTAATTCCATATTGGTCAAGGGTTTAGTTATAGATGAGTTGCTGCCTCATGCCTGCACGATGAACCCTCTGCATCAAACAAACAAACAAACTGAGTGCCACCATAACACATTTACATCTCATTTGCTGACACATCACCTAACATTACACATACAAACAAAGTACAAACTGAACACTTACGTTTGAGCATAGGAACCACAGGTTCCTCAAATCAGGGAAAAACATGACCACACTAGTAGGGAAGCTTCTCCATGTGCTTAACACATCCTTCCTTCCTTACTCTACTTCTTCTACCATTTTATGCTACTAGGAACCTTCCTTACTAGAGTACCCCCTAGTGGTAGAACGGAGTATTACACAGTACAGAGAGCTAATAAGACAAATGTAACTGCAAGCTGTTACAGCCTACCCATTAGTAAAGATTCAAACTGCACACTCACTCTAATATTTTGTTTTACAAACATAATACATACAAACATAATGCATTATAAAGCCCACATTAAAAACTTTGGCCCATATGGTTTAAATGTATATTTTGGTTTAAGTTGTTATATATATATATATATATATATATATATATATATATATATATATATATATAAATGAGACGATCTAATTTTCTAATGTATATCATACAGTTTTCTTAAAATAGCTTACTGATCTGGACTAAAATGTATGTGCACTTAATGTGTGTTTTATCATACTCTGTGTAAGTGTAGAAAATGTTTTGTCTTTTATTTTGTAATTTACGTGCGTTTCCAGGTGTGACGGTCACATGGGTATTGGTGGGTATATACCTGATAGTGTTTCCTGTTTGGGGTGTGTGGAGAGGGGGTGAGTAGCGGGGAGTGCTCACTTTCTGTTGACCGTTAGCATGTATGTTCTTCATTGTTTCTGCGTGTATGTCAATAAAAGCTACTGAATATTCAATGCAAGAAAACGCGTCACGGATATTTCCTGCTGCCTAGCCTCTCAGCGGCTATAGGTTGCCGCTACAGTTAAGTCAACAGAAAACTACACAACCAATGGATTATGGACGCAACTTGGAAACGGCTGTTTCTGCATACAGCATGTAGTGGCGGACGTGCACTGCAGAGTTTGGATTGACGGACACGACGCACATACAGACGGCAAATGAGGTACGCTCGCGGTTTCAATGGATTGTGCTGTATCGCCGTAGTGGAAGTTGTGGAAGACGCTGTTGTAGTCATTGGATTGGCGTTGAGTTGAACGCGCTCTGTGTTGCTCTGGTACTTATGGGCTCTCGTGTGACTTACTGCCTGGTTACGTTCATTCATTGTTTGGCTCTGTGAGCGTGCGGTTTGAAACGGAGCTCGCATTGTCCGTCGCGTTGGAGAATGATGAATTCAGAGGATATGGATAACGCTGTTGTTGATGGCAGCAAACGAGAGCATAAACCCACGACAAAGGCGTTGGTGGCTAAGATTGAAGCCTTGCAAAGGGATCGCAAGAGTAAAGTAAACAAAGTGAAGAATTTGATCGGATCAATGAAAGAGCTGATGAAATGCGATGATAATGCGTCTCAAGTGTGTTCTATGCACTCAAAAAAATGATGTGTTGGC
Source organism: Pimephales promelas (assembly GCF_016745375.1). The sequence continues at coordinate 564,021 of NW_024121106.1, read as the reverse complement.
TTTACTTAACTTTTTTTTGTAAACTGGTTCCACCGGTTCCACATAACTTTGTTTTGTTAAACAAACAGAATTTGTTCATGTAACTTCAACATCATGGAAGTCATTTTAAGCCATCCAATCAAACTCTGAGCTGAGTGTTAAAGTTAATGAGACAATTAAGTGAATAATTGAGTGATGATTGAGCATTATTGAAGACACCTGAAGTTAACAAGCAGAATCACTGAAGGAGAAAATCACAAATTGTAAGCCACCGTTATGGAGATCAGTGTCTTCTTTAGTTGGGCTCTTGACCCCTATATTATTAACTTTATATTATGTTTGGCTGTACATGAGTTATAACTGCCAGATGATCACATAGAAAAGGTGGAACTGTGGATTGAACCACCAAACTTCTGGTTTGTAGTCAAACTGCATGAACCACTGTTAAGTTTACCTTATGGTTCATACCAGCACTGCTTTTGTAAAACATACAATTTTAGCCTTTTCAATGAAATTCAAATGATTAAATCAATAAACAAAAACATTTTCTGGGTGCATTCTGGGTGCCACCAATCAAAATTCATTCATGGCTCCCATCATGCATTGCAGCATGAATAAATAATGAGCTTAAGACACCTAAAGCAGAATCACAAGGGAAAAAAATCTAAAATTTTAAGCCACCGTTATGGAGATGAGTGTTTGCTTTAGTTGGGCTCTTGACCCTTTTATTATTAACTTTATATTTTAATTTGCTGTTGCATCTGAGTAATACCTGCCAGATGAACAAAGATAAACAATTTTAAAATGATGATGGACATACAATGACATTCATCATTTGAAATTTATGTCTGTGATTTATTCTGTTGGTTAGTGTATAACTGAGATTCTGCATAAATATCCGGAATGTTAAATATAATATAATGGATTTCTCAAAAGTTGTATTTTTACAAAAAAATATTTCTTTAAGGCACACACAGACCTCAAGATTCAGTCTATGCTTCTCAACAACGGTGACAAGTAGAATATTCAATTAGGAAAAGTAAATTACATAGACAATTCAGATCATAATTTATTCATACCGCAATGCATGATGGGAGCCATTAATGAGTTGTGATTGGGGCAACAAGGACTATTAATGTCACCACGATTGAGATAGAGAGGCTGATTATTGATATTTGTTTCTACATAAAGATTAAAGTGATTTGATCAGAATAGTTTTATTAAATATTTTCTGTTATAAGAAACTACAAATATGCTGTATAATCACTAAACTGTTGCTAGCAAGTTAATCCTAACCATCAGAATTACGAATTTTTGGAATTTTACGATCACAGCTTGATTATGTCAAAACATAACCAACACTATCGGATCACAGTTTTCTTTGTACATTTGACTGTTATAAATCAATAACAGCAGCGGAACAAAGTTCAAAGTAAAAGTATAAGGATCAAGAGCCCAACTAAAGCAGACACTGATCTCCATAACGGTGACTTACAATTTGTGATTTTCTCCTTCAGTGATTCTGCTTGTGATCATCAGGTGTCTTCAATAATGCTCAATCATCACTCAATTATTCACTTAATTGTCTCATTAACTTTAACACAGCTTCAGTGTTCATTTAACCCTTTCACACGTAAGTTTAAAATATTCTAACTGACCCCCCAGCGTGAGTTTTTCAAGGCGACCGTTATTTAGAACTTGCCACTTTAATGTTTCCATGGTGACGCGTCATTGCTTGTCACGTGACACAGCACAACCAGAACAGAGCGCGGAATGAATGACGATCTGCTTTTATGTCATTTTTCCTTTTTTATTAAAAATATTCAAAAATGTATTAGCTATATCATGAAACACTGATATTCCGATTGTCAAATATGTGCAAGTGGATGGGTTTTGTTGTTTAGACATCTTTATAACGATCGCGTTAGTTGAGCTGTATGCACAACGGGCGGCGCCATTTTAGTTTCGTTTTCAGTTCAGAGAATCGGATCTGTTGGATTTATAACGTCAATTCATCCACTTCTCACGAAATACATGATAGTAAGTGGCTGGTGAACTGGGAGAAGAATAGGATCAAATGTTAAGCTACTTACACAATGTGTATCTGATATGAATAAAACGTGTCGTTATTATAATTGAAAGGATTATTATTGCCGCTTCCATAGACATCTGTGTGCATTTAACAAACTCAAAATCATTGTTTTGCTAGTAGTACATATGTGTATTTAAATGTCTGAAACCTAAAATAAACATTATGTGGTTGAAAACACTCAATAGTTGTGATATATGACAGCACTGAGTGCGTCTGTCTCTGGCTGAGCGCCAGCCAACGCGCCAGAGCAAGTTTGAATTTAGCAGTTGCTGACGTGTGCACTGAACGTTCTAATCACACCGGTGTGATCGTACGCTCCAGGGACCAGCCAAGACTGATCACACCGGTGTGATCGTACGCGTGAAAGGGTTAACCCTCAGTTCAGAGTTTGATTGGATGGCTTAAAATGACTTCCATGATGTTGAAGTTACATGAACAAATTCTGTTTGTTTAACAAAACAAAGTTATGTGGAACCGGTGGAACCTGTTTACAAAAAAAAGTTAAGTAAAGCCAACACATCATTTTTTTGAGTGTGTTGAAAATGATACAGGTGCTTATGGATGATGCAATTGCGCTACATAAAGGAGTATTGCCTCTACTACCTAATGAGGAACAAAGTAAACAAAATGAATGGTTTGACTCCATTTTGGAACATTATAATGGTTTTGTGGATGACGTTCAACGATGGACGAACGAAGCTTGCACCGCTTCTTCTATTATCCGTGGGCCTGTGGTTGGGGAAGCCATTGCTACATCTCAAGGAGTTTGTGCATCTGACATTACATCCTCTATTGACATGTTGTCTACAGCACACAATACTCGGCCCTTCAATGTACATCACCTACAAGCTGGAATGTATTCCGGGAACCTTGAAAATGAAATTCAACCAACGGACAGTGCTTCAAATATAAGCAGTAAAAGATCTTCTGGAGCTACATCTCATGGGTCTCGATCCTGCCGATCTTCTATGCGTCTTAAAGCTGAGGCAGAATTGGCTGCTTTATTGGCTTCTCAAAAGATGCTGCAATTGAAACATGATTTGGAGGAACGAGGGGAACAGTTGAGAAAAAGGAAGGAAAAACTGGATTTGGAAATCAAATTAGCTGAGTCAATGGCAAGAGTAAAAGTGTATCAAGACGTTCAATCCGTATCCTATTCATCTGTGGATAGGAATGTGCTGAAACCCCTACATTCGGTAGCAGAACCATTTGTTCCTTCTGCTAGTGTCCCAGCAGCATCAGAGTCCATACCGGTAGCACGTACATCACATATCAATGGTACACAAAGGATCCCAAATTATTCTCCACCTCGTTTAGGACAACAACAATCAACAAGACCTAAAATGAAACCTTCACAAGTTACATTGCCTGATTTGTCATCATTGGATATTCAGAATCGCGATGGTCATGGGTCAAGAAGACCAAGTTCCCAAATTGACACAGGCCATTCAAGCATGCTTCAGCTTATGGGTAAGCAAAATGAAATAGCTGCCCTATTGGTTAAACAGCATAACTTGTCTTCCCTTCCACCTAGAGAAATACAGTACTTTGATGGAGATCCTTTGCGCTTTCATGAGTTTATGCGTACATTTGAGGAAGTGGTGGAAAAAAAGGCAGACAACCCAGGAGATTGTCTGCACTTCCTGGAGCAATATACACGAGGACAGGCGAGAGAACTTGTTAGAAGTTGCCAGCTCATGACCCCGTCACAAGGTTACTTGAAGGCTAAGGCTTTGCTTAAAGAGAACTTCGGCAATGAGGTAAAAATAGCTTCGTCATACATGGAAAAGGCTCTTTTATGGAAGACTATAACAGCCTTTCTCAAACTTTTTTCAGTCAGGGCACCTTTCAAAAGTGCATAAAATCTCAAGGCACCCCAGTGTAAAATATAATTTAAAAACACTGCATAACCCAAATTTAAATGCAAATGTCTTGTTTAGTTAGATAGAACAGTAATGAACAGAGCATAATATGAACTGTAAATAACAATAATAATAAAAACTTTATAGCACCTTTAAAAACACAGGTTTGCAAAGTAATTCACAAAATAATTAATCAGAGACACAAATACAAGAACCCAATAACAAATCCAGACCAGGAGAACTCAAATGAAGTGCAGGATGCAGATAAAATAAAAATCCCCGGCTCTTATGGGGATTTTCTTTTCAAAAAACGATCCATAATGCTGTAACTAAAGTGGCCTAAATTCACGTTTATTTTTACGTTTCTGTCAGTCTGAGGTGTTGCTATAACGCGTTGCTATGGATTGCGTCACTTGCGTCAAGTTGTGTGCGTCTTGCTTCGGTCTTGTGAGACGGATTTTTTTATGATTAATTTTATATATTTATCTAAAATAAATTTACAATTTTATTAATATGTTCATATGTTTAAAAAGAAGAATGTAAATATGTAAATTCAAATATATTTATATATGAAATGTCAGCTGTTTTTTTTTCTGTTTTTTTTTTCCACATTTTTTTTAGCCTACGTAATTTTTTGGCGGCACCCCTGACACAGCTAGGGGGCACCCCAGTGTGCCGCGGCACCCACTTTGAGAAAGGCTGGACTATAAAATCTGAAGATGCCAAGTCTTTGCAAGAGTATGGTCTTTTCCTAAGGAGTTGTTGCAACGCTATGCAAGATATTCACTATATGAATGAGCTGAATCTCACCACTAACATGCAAATCATCCTCTCAAAGCTTCCTTACAAACTCAAAGACAGATGGAGAGTCGTTGCATACGAGTTAAAGGAGCGACGCCACAATCAAACCACCTTTTCTGATGTTGTTGATTTCATCGAGAAACAAGTAAAAATTCTATCTGATCCTGTGTTTGGTAATATTCAGGATGTGTCACCTGTTGGAGGTAGGAAGATGAATTTTAAAGCAGGTCAGCCGAAAACTAGAAGCAGCTTTGCAACTACTGTCACTGCTATACCTGAAATGAAAGAACACCATAAGATATCAACTAACAGAACCTGCCTCTTTTGTAATGGTGAACACATGCTGGATGTCTGTAATAAACTGATCAGAAAAAGTCACAAAGAAAAGATGAATTTTCTGATGACGAGAGGAGTTTGCTTTGGCTGCTTGCATACAGGTCACCTTAGTAGGGACTGCAAAATGAGAAGTGTCTGTAACGTATGTGGTCTTAAACACCCAAGTCTTCTTCACATTTACCCTCATGAGAAGGTAGAAACATTGGACAAGAAGAAAGCTGAATTTAAGTCCGCAGTAGCTAGTGCTATGGTCTCTCTCCAAACTAGTGGTCTTACTGGGGCTGGTAACGACAGCTGTGCATTACCTATCGTCCCAGTTTGTGTCAAATCAAGAAAGAGTCACAATGTGGTGATGACGTATGCCTTTCTTGATTCAGGAAGTTCTGCTTCTTTCTGTACCGAAAGTTTGATGAACAAGCTCAACCTCTCTGGAAAGAGAGTTAATATCCTTCTCAGAACTATGAGCCAAGATAAATCAGTCGGTAGTTACGTTCTAAAAGACCTGGAGATTTCTGGATTGAGACAAGAAGATTACTGTGCATTGCCGGAAGTGTATACACAAGAGAGCATGCCCGTGACCATGGAAAACATCGCCTCACAAAAGGATCTTGAACGTTGGCCTTATCTGAGTCATATTTGTCTACCTACGATTAATGCTGGTATAGAGCTTTTGATTGGAGCTAATGTTCCAGAAGCATTGGAGCCTTGGGAGGTCATACGTAGTCAAAATAATGGCCCATATGCCGTAAGGACCCTGTTCGGATGGACCGTTAACGGACCACTCAAAGGCGCTGGCATGAATGGAGATGATGCTGCTAACCAAATTTCTGTGACTGCGAATAGGATTGCAGTGATGAAGTTGGAAGAGTTGTGGAAGCAGCAATTTAATGCCGATTTTCCAGAGACTGCTCATGAAGAGATGGTGGGAACATCTAAAGAAGATCAGCAGTTTATGAATTTTGTGTCCAATTCAGCAAAGCTAATTAATGATCATTATTATATTGGTCTTCCATTCAGAAATGCCGAAGTAGTCATGCCTATGAACAGGAGAATTGCAGAACAACGTGCTCTAACTCTACATAAGAAGTTCAAAGTGAATTCTTCCTTTCATGCAGATTACACCACTTTTATGGAGGATTCATAAAGGTTATGCCGAAAGGGTACCTGCGGCTGAACTGGAGAGACGCGACGGACGTCTGTGGTATTTACCCCATCACGGTGTCTATCATCTCACAAAACACAAGATCAGGGTTGTGTTTGATTGTGGAGCTTCTTTTCAGGGCACATCACTGAATAGCAAGCTTCTACAAGGTCCAGACTTAACCAGTTCGCTGGTGAGTAGGGGTGTCACGATTCTCCAAATCCTCGATTCGATTAAGTTATCGATTCTAAGGTCACGATTCGATTCGATTCTCGATTTTAAAAAAAAAAGTAAAGCGCAGATTGCTATGCAATTTTTAGACTACACATTTATGCATTATGCAATATAAATTTGTTCACAATGTACACTACACCATTGCTAAATTTAAAATATAACAAAAACAAGTAACATCATAAATGTAACAATAACTTTATTAAGTCAATTGGAAACTTAAGAGAAACTAAATGGCAGGTTACTTTGCTTTTGTAACTGCAGTCTTCTCAGAAGATGACCTTTATGTTCACAATCACAACAAAACAAACAAAAGCAATAAAACAGCAATGTCCATAGACTCCACACTAGTCTTCTCTGAATAATTAAGCATCTTAAACTATTTCCGAACAGTTATATTCTGTTATAAAAAAAACATATACTACACAAATAACTACTTTTTATCCCCTGAGAATGATGACTGTATTTTTCATTATTTTATGTTCTTCCTAAAGAGGGATATGTTGTTTTGTTTAGAGCTGCTATTATCAGTTGTCACAGGGATGGTTACATTTTGTCTGTCCAACTTCCATTCCACTACCATTTCCCAGTATAATGTGCTGTGACAGTCATGAAGCTCTGTGTTGCTCTGGAGGTCCAGCAATCTGTAGTCAAGGCCACTAAATGTGCACTTCTCAGACCTTCAATAACTTTCTCCTTTACAATGTTGTACAATCAGGGTATCACCATAGTTGTGCCGGATTCACATATAGCGCCTAAAAACGCGTAGAAAACGCTGGGCACGCCGCATTCTTCATTTTGCATAGCGCCAGGGCGGTTGCGCTTCAGTTGGTTCTTGTCACATGACCTATTGTGTGCGTATGGTGCGCTTGCGGTATTCTGAAAAGTTGAGATGTTTTTATCTCGACGCGGCGCGGACGCGCAAGTTCCGTTGATGGGTCTTCTATATCTGCAGTTGCCATATGTGTCAGTTAGAGAACTCGCAGCCTTTCAACAGGTGTTTTGTTTTCCGCACTGTGATGAGTCGTTCATCATGAATGAGTCATTCATCATAAACGATCTGTTCATTGCCTCTGTCACGCGACAAATGAACAAAAGACTCGGAAGGTAAATGTTCTCTGTAAATTATTTTTCACTGCATTCAATATGTACATCTTCTTAATGTTCGGGGAATTTGCATGTTAATAGTATAACATTTAAAGCCCCTGAAATGACTAGAAAAAAAGTTTAGTTAATTTTGATGAACGAGATTGCACAATAGAGTCAGTAAAACGATCCGAACTTTCCATCACGGACGCGACATGGGGCGTGACAGTATCGACGATACCATTTTTTATTTCGATTTCGATACCATTGAATTAATTTCGATCGATTTCGATTTAATATCGAAATCGTGACACCCCTACTGGTGAGTGTACTAGTACGATTTAGATTGGAACCCATTGCCCTAATGGCTGACATTGAGGCCATGTTTCATCAAATCAGAGTTCACCCAGAAGACTGTGACTTCTTGAGATTTCTGTGGTGGCCAGAAGGTGATTTAAATAGCAGTCTGGAGGAATACAGAATGGTGGTTCATCTATTTGGGGCTACATCATCACCTAGTTGCTCAAGTTTTGCATTGAGGAAATGTGCAATGGATCAAAAGGATCTATTCAACCCTAAGACAACGGAAGTTGTTCTCAATAACTTCTACGTGGACGACTGCCTTGTTTCCGTATCTTCTGAATCAGAAGCTGTGCAACTGTACAAGAATCTTACCAGTATGTGTGCTAAAGGTGGATTTTGTTTAACAAAATGGACGAGCAACAGCCGTGCTGTGTTGAGTGTAATACCTGAGAAGGACAGGGAGAAAAAGGTAAAGGATTTCGATTTCGATCGTGACATCTTGCCAGTGGAACGAGCATTGGGAGTACAATGGTGTGCTGAATCGGATGCCTTTCAGTTCAAAGTGGTAGTCAAGGATAGACCTCTTACCAGGAGAGGAATTCTCTCAGTGGTTAGTTCCATCTACGATCCTCTGGGGTTCTTGTCACCTGTGATTCTGTCTGCCAAGAGGATACTGCAGGATCTATGTAGGGAGGGAATTGGATGGGACAATGATATTCCATCAGTGTATGTTCAACGTTGGATGAACTGGCTGGATGATCTGCGTTGCTTGGAGGGTTTTGAGGTCAGAAGATGTTTGAAGCCTGATGGGTTTGGAGATGTAACTACTGCTCAAATGCATCATTTTTCAGACGCAAGCGAACAAGGATATGGAGTGGTATCCTATTTGCTGCTCCATAATGACCAACAACAGGCATGTTCTACCCTCTTAGTGAGCAAGGCAAGAATTACACCGTTAAGATCCGTTACAATCCCTCGCCTGGAACTTACAGCTGCCACTCTTGCAAGCCGTATTGACAAAATCTGGATGAAGGAACTCAAGATGCCCTTTCAAAACTCAGTTTTTTGGACTGACAGTACTTCAGTACTTAAATACCTTCGAAATAGCACCACTAGATTTAAGTGCTTTGTGGCTAATAGAGTGTCCGAAATCCTGAAGGTTTCCGATGTAGAACAATGGAGGTACGTGAATTCATCAAGCAATCCGGCAGACCTGGTGTCTAGAGGAGTGAAGGTGGATTCACTTTTGAAGAACGAGACGTGGATTTCTGGTCCTGCATTTCTCACTCGATCACCTAACGAGTGGCCAACGGACCTTACCTGTAGGGATGTAATATTGCCTCGTGACCCTGAGATTAAAAGGAGTGCTTTGGTAAACATGATAAAGGTCAATGAAAATTCTGACTCCATATCAGATCTCTTTGATTACTTTTCATCATGGATTCGACTAAAGAAAGCCGTAGCATGGATCCTTCGCCTGAAACGAATCTTGATGGACCGTAGCAAGGAAAGGAAACGACTGCAGACTGTTCTCGTCTCCTCTAATACAGATCCATACGTACAAGAGATGATCGTTAATCAGGAGATGCAGAAGTTTAAATCTACATCGTGTGAGGACTTACTTTCGTTGGAAGAATTGGAAAGGGCCGAAATGGAAATCATCCGACTTTCTCAAAGAAAGAGGTTCCCGGAGGAACTAAATAGTCTACGCAAGCATGGAGTAGTCAAACAAAATAGTCCTCTTTATAGTCTTAATCCAATACTTCAGCATGATATTATCAAGGTTGGTGGACGTCTTGCTAACGCATTGATCCCTGAACACTCTAAGCACCCAATTATATTGGCCAAAGATCTACACATTTCTAATCTAATTCTGCGACAAATTCACGAAGAAGTGGGACATAGTGGACGGAATTTCATGTTGGCGGCTCTTCGACAGCGATATTGGATCCCTGGAGCCAGCGTAGCCATAAGAACATTTCTGTCAAAATGTGTGGTGTGTAAAAGGTTTAACGCAATTGCAGGTCATCAACAGATGGCTGATTTACCTCACGATCGAGTCTCACCAGACAAACCCCCCTTTACTCATGTTGGACTGGATTGCTTCGGTCCATTTGAAGTAAAGAGAGGAAGAACCACACTAAAACGTTATGGAGTCATTTTCACTTGTTTGAACATTAGAGCCGTTCACATCGAGATGGTTGCTTCACTGGACACCGACTCATTCATTCACGCACTTAGACGTTTTATCGCTCGACGAGGACAAGTGACAGAAATACGTTCAGATAATGGAACGAACTTTGTCGGGGCTGATCGTGAATTAAAAGAGGCGATACAAAATTGGAACCAGAGTCAGATAAACGACGTTCTTCTACAAAAGAAGATTAAATGGACTTTCAATCCTCCTACCGGTTCACACCACGGGGGGATCTGGGAAAGGCTCATCAGATCTACAAAGAAGATACTGAACTCCATTCTGCGAGGGCAGAGTTTGAATGAAGAAGGTCTTCATACTCTCTTGTGCGAAGTAGAGTCTATACTTAACAACCGACCCATAACCAGATCATCTTTGGACCCTGATGACATGGAAGCTTTAACACCTAATCATCTTCTCCTTCTAAAAACAAAGTTTACATTACCACCTGGATTGTTTGAGAAGGAAGATTTGTATGCCCGTCGAAGATGGCGTCAAATTCAGTATTTAGCCAACCTGTTTTGGAAAAGATGGATTAGTGAATATCTACCTTTACTGCAAGAACGCCAAAAGTGGATGGTAAAGACGCGGAACTATCAGTTGGGAGATGTTGTTCTGTTAATGGATGAAAATGCACCAAGAAGTTCCTGGATCATGGGTAAAATTATTCACGCAATAACGGACAAAAAGGGATTGACAAGGCAAGTTAAGATCAAGACTAGGAGTACCTGCTTAACCAGGCCGATTACCAAAATTTGTCGTCTTCTGGAAGCTGAGGAATTTAAAGATTAACTATGACTGACATTTGAGAGCTCTCAACTGACTTTTGACATGACCTTTTGACTTGGACTTGACTGATTTACGGACTTTACTGACTTAGACTTGAACTTTGTATGAACTTTACTCCGTTACAATGATGAACACTTGAGTGCCTTGGACACTTTCGCACACATGTATTGTTTCACATTTTCTTAAGCCTTTGTGAAAAGAAAAAAAAAGGGAAAATCATGTATAACAATTATATGTGTTAATATTGTTCATGTTTTGATTATTGCATTAGTATTGTGTAATAATCAGGGGCTGGAATGTAAGTGTAGAAAATGTTTTGTCTTTTATTTTGTAATTTACGTGCGCTTCCAGGTGTGACGGTCACATGGGTATTGGTGGGTATATACCTGATAGTGTTTCCTGTTTGGGGTGTGTGGAGAGGGGGTGAGTAGCGGGGAGTGCTCACTTTCTGTTGACCGTTAGCATGTATGTTCTTCATTGTTTCTGCGTGTATGTCAATAAAAGCTACTGAATATTCAATGCAAGAAAACGCGTCACGGATATTTCCTGCTGCCTAGCCTCTCAGCGGCTATAGGTTGCCGCTACACTCTGTCTTTAGTTCTTTTTAACTTGTATCTCATTAAGGTGTGTATCTGCTTTAGCTACTTAGGTATAGCGGAGGATTTTCTTTTTCCGGGTGGGTAGTCTATTGGTCCACCTAAGTGTCAATCATTCTGGTGATATGTTTACGTAAGGCCGTCGTAGGCTACGTGCTCATCCCTATGTAGTTTTCACTTTCATGTGTATTATGTCGGAGTTACGGTTTCAGCCATTCCTTTGAAAATGGCTGAGGGTCGAAAAAGAAAAAATGTTTACTAAGTGTATGATAAGAAGAGAAAGGCCGCAGAATATAGAAACAAGACCAGAGAGATTTTGGGTTAATATCACACACTGGCGTGCGCTAAAAGCACAGGTTGGGCTTCTCACTGATGCCGCAGTCGCGAAGATTCTACCAGACAGGTAAAGTTTGTCACGCTATTTGGAGAAATCCATTTAAAATCACTAGTAAAAGTTAATGCAAGCTACAATGCTAGCCCTGGCACAAGTCATGCACCGCATAGACACGGTAAACATCTCAATTTGTCTAAAGTAGCCTTTTGTCCGAAATGGTAAATGGTATCACGCTGAAATATTCTAAAATCTTGTGTGTTTATTATTACACAAATGCAACAAGCTACTTCTCCATATGCAACTATGTATAAAAATAACGTATTAACAATGAGAGATATTAGGTTAAGGACCAACGTAATAGCACTGCTTATATGTTGCTATGTAACGTAATTGCGATTTGCAAAATAGTTTCCTCAGAACGTATTTCGTGTGATACAGGGTTGCACATATCATGTCTTGAGTCCTCGGTCACTCAATCGATCAGTATAATAAGTAAATAAAACACGGAAGGGCATTTGACATGTTGTCTTTTTTATGAATGTTTTTTAGTTAGTTTAGACTTTGCAACATAATTGTGCAAGGCGTATAGACGTTCCCTAGCTCTCGGGAGCAAGAGTGTTGTGTTTGTGCATGTGCATTTTTTTTAAAAAAATTGGAGAGGGCGGGTCTTCTCTAAAATTCGGAAAGATCCTCCGCTATACCTTTAAGAAAATTAACATCTCTGTCTCTAAACTTTTATAAGCACCCATCTTTTGAACCCCCAAAAAATGTTCAACCATGACATTGTGCCATTATTTTATAACCATTGTTTCTACCACTATTCAACTTTAGCTTAGCTGTCATATTATAAACAGCATAGAGACCATAAAATAATAAGACCACCATTTACTTGCATCAAGCAACTGTTGGTATTTTTACAGTTAGTATTAATTGTTACATTTAATTTATTGCCACACTTTAATATGTGAATTATATTATCAGAAACTGAATATTTAGCGTTGTCAGGCTTTTATTTGTGCTTAATAGCTAAAACAACAGCGACGCGCACTCGGGTCTGTGGCTGCTATACATTTGTCCTGCCACAAGACGGCGCTGTTTCAACACTATTGATGCTTCACATCTTTTCCTGGAACAAGCAGGGGAAAGCCTCTGTGCTTCATAAGGCTTCATTTGCCCTTTCTTACTAGACTTAAAATCAGGAACAAAGAAAAAAACTGGATAAAAATCTAATCAAAACAAAACAAACACAAAGCTAGAACTGACAGATAATCTAAATCTAGCACTGACTGTCAGAAGCGAGAATGCATGCACACAATGAAGGAAAACAACACATCAATGAACCAGCAAACACATGAGGGACAATATAAAGGGACCAGAGCACATGAGGATCAGGTGAGCACGATTAGTAAAAACTACTGAGGCTGGTACCATGATGGCAACAAACTCGGAGTTGCAGGTTTACGTTCGAGTTGACAAAAGTCCAACCGGGCTTCGTTGGTACCATGATGCTGATCATCAACTTTCTCTGTCAACTCAGGATTTGATCCTCCTTAGTTTAGGAGTTTAGGTGTGACATCAGTAGCGAACAGCCAATCACATGCTGAGAAAGACTGAAACTCATTCAAAACTCATTGAAATGCATTTCTCGCAAGAGAAACAGTGCGATTCACTTCTCAAATAAAAGTATTAAAATATTAATAATTTAAACAAATTTATACATCAAGAAGAAAATAGCTGTCAAAGAAAGAGGACAACTAAAAAACAAAAAAAAGTCTGTATATCAGTGCACGTTAAAGTTGTGAAGTTATATTATAGCTTTTACCTATTGATTCTAAAGTGTATTTATATTACCAACTTTATATATTTATTCATTTAAAATCTGCGTAATAGTAATTGATGAACAAAAAATGTACATATGTGATCGATTAAGGGTATAATAATTACATGAATAATTTATACATCATACAAATGTATTATTCTAAATAAGCATTACTAAAAGCCAGACGATTTTGTCTTTAATAATCATTTGCTGCAGTGACCTTTAATTTGGAGCAGAAACAGGTGGAGTGACTTTTATCACGTCAGACGTGTCACTTTGCTCACAGCTGATTGGTCAAAGTTCCGTTTGCAACCTTTCACCTGGAGCCTCACCTGCCCCGGACCAGGTTAGCCGTAGAGTGTAAGTTACTATGGAGATGAACACTGTTAAAAGCCAAACCACTTCCATGGTGCCTAAAACCCAGGGTTGCCGCAAACTAAACTGAAACACAGCTGGCTAGCCACCTAAACCGGATTCATGGTACAGGCCCCTGGACCAGGACTAAACAAGGGGGCGGGACATGAGGAGCACATGACAAACACAAACATAAACAGAGCCATGTGCTCAAACACAAGACACACAGAAACATGACACAAAGACGACACAGACAAGGCTGCCAGGGCAGAACACTGACACAAAGCTGTGATAAGTAAGACAGTAGTTCAATCTGAACAGTCTCTTGATTGTGTGTGTGATCATAGAATGAGTTTATGAGGACAATGATGTGTAACTCACCCTTCACAGAGAGAGAAACAGCAGATCTTGATGTTGATGAGTTTGGTCTTCCATCTCTCTGTCCTTTACACCAGTACTGACCCTGATCATACTCAGTCGCTCCTCTGATAGTGACAGTGTCTCTGTTTACAGTGTAACGATCAGACGTCTGTAATATTTCACTGCCTCTGTCTTTATACCACTCATATCTCCAGTCACTGTAATAAGAGTTTATCACACACTTCAGATTGACTGTTTCTCCAGTGAATACAGGACCGGCTGGTGTCACAGTCACTGTAGATGTGGGTAAACCTGAGAACAAACACAGAAACACAAACTGACTCAAACATCTCTTTCAGTGCATTGTAACAGAATTATATGTTGTAAAAGTGCATTAAAGCTCCTGCGTTCATCAGAGTCAGAATAAACCCAGAATAATCTCTGCTCAAACATTATATACTGTATTATATTCTTCCTCCAGCTCTACATGTAAATGAAGTTTAGTCTTAAAAGTAAATTGAGGATAACAATGAAAGTGAAAGCCTTCCGTTCCCACATCATTGATATTGTTTGAGACGGGACTCCATGTGTCCTTCATGTATCTTCTGAACATTATTCTTGACGACTCCCCGCAACTCCCAATCTACAGTAGAAGTGATAGAGTTGAATATGCAAAGACCATATTCTAATCCATATCTTGAAGTGGAAGCTGAGTCAGGACAGACTATAATTTCTTACACTATTAAAATGAACCAGCAAACACATGAGGGACAATATAAAGAGACCAGAGCACATGAGGATCAGGTGAGCACGATTAGTAAAAACTACTGAGGCTGGTACCATGATGGCAACAAACTCAGGGTTGCAGGTTTACGTTCGAGTTGACAAAACCAAACCAGTCCAACCAGGCTTCGTTGGTACCATGATGCTGATCATCAACTTTCTCTGTCAACTCAGGCTTTGATCCTCCTTAGTTTAGGAGTTTAGGTGTGACAACAGTAGCGAACAGCCAATCACATGCTGAGAAAGACTGAAACTCATTCAAAACTCATTGAAATGCATTTCTCGCAAGAGAAACAGTGCGATTCACTTCTCAAATAAAAGTATTAAAATATGAATAATTTAAACAAATTTACACATCAAGAAGAAAATAGCTGTCAAAGAAAGAGGACAACTAAAAAACTAAAAAAAGTCTGTATATCAGTGCACGTTAAAGTTGTGAAGTTATATTATAGCTTTTACCTATTGATTCTAAAGTGTATTTATATTACCAACTTTATATATTTATTCATTTAAAATCTGCGTAATAGTAATTGATGAACAAAAAAATGTACATGTGTGATCGATTAAGGGTATAATAATTACATGAATAATTTATACATCATACAAATGTATTATTCTAAATAAGCATTACTAAAAGCCAGACGATTTTGTCTTTAATAATCATTTGCTGCAGTGACCTTTAATTTGGAGCAGAAACAGGTAGAGTGACTTTTATCACTTCAGACGTGTCACTTTGCTCACAGCTGATGGTCAAAGTTCCGTTTGCAACTTTCACCTGGAGCCTCACCTGCCCCGGACCAGGTTAGCCGTAGAGTGTAAGTTACTATTGGCGATGAAACACTGTTAAAAGCAAAACCACTTCCATGGTGCCTAAAACCCAGGATTGCCGCAAACTAAACTGAAACATAGCTGGCTAGCCACCTAAACCGGATTCATGGTACAGGCCCCTGGACCAGGACTAAACAAGGGGGCGGACATGAGGAGCACATGACAAACACAAACATAAACAGAGC